>CATIWO010275216.1:0-13921 GCA_949673435.1 Macaranga tanarius | reverse complement strand
TGTTTAAATCATGTGAATGAATATGAGTTGTGATTAAGAGAATTATTTGAAATGATGAGGATTGGTGTATATGAGACACCAACAATATTGTTGAATTAGTTTGAATGTGTTTAGAATGTATTGTTGTGGGAGGTGTGTTATGTTTTGATGTAAACCATGTGCTTAAACATTACTAGTCATTTTAAGGGTATTTTAGTCAATTCATATAAATGAATTCAGCCCAGGTGTTTTCATAAAAATTGTAGCCCTCTGAGTTAGCTTTCCGTAACTTTTTGAATCACTCGAATCTGAGTTCTGTAGAGGGAGTTATGGTTAAAAGAGTGCAATATGGTCCGCAGGCCATGTGCCAAGTGCAGACTTTCAGGCACGGCCGTGCGCCATTTTGGCATGGTCGTACAGCCCCAGAAGGAAAATGGCAAGAATTAGGCACGGCCATGCACCTATCAAGCGCAGCACTTGTAGAATTATAGTATTTTGACCATAACTTGAGCTGTAGACCTCCAAATGAGGCGTGGTTTGAAGATACGGAAACCTTAAAGAGTCTTCTACAAGTTCTAAGTTTTAAAAATCCCCAAAATATATTTTTAAAATTCTCTAATTTAGCTTGACATTTTAGTGCTTACATGCACCTTTGTCATTTGGACTCCCGCGCGCAGTCTAAATGTTTAATTCTTGTATTTTGACGTGTTGCAATGTATTCTAGGTGTTTTTCTTAATTAGTTCTTGAGAAGAACTATATGTATGGTTATATTAATAATTACTTATTGAGTCGCAAGCTCATTCCTTTACAAATTATGGTTTTCAAGCTGGTTAATTGAAAGCTTGAAGTGAGTTAGGCATGAGCTCAAATGGGTCAAAGGCAGGCTTGGTGTCGACATCTCCATCCGCATGAACACATAAGCATTTTAGCATTTGAGCATGTTAAACTGAGTTTATATGTATATTTTAGTATTATGTAACTTTATATCTTAAGCACTTACAATGTATCAAACAAGTGTTTTTTGTATAATACACATATCTTTATAAAAAAAAATTTCACGTGCCACGTGTTTGCTTGTTGTTGGGATACTTGTATGTGGTACCTGGAGGGTGCTAAATTTTGAGCTTGAGTTAGCCATATACATGTCAGTATTAGGCCTTGATACCTCAATGCAATCTTCTTCTACTTCTAAATAATGTGCAGCATCATTAAGAGTCTTGATGTTTTTATTATGGGCAAGGTGCACCTTCATATGCTTCCAATTGTGAGGAAGTGATTGAATAATAACCTAAACTTATTGTTCATCGGTAAGAATATGGCCAACTTCATTCAGCTCACTAATCATATTGGACATTTCCCTCAAGTGTTGTCTCATATTATGATTAGGGCATTTCTTATACATATCAAACTTAATAGTGGGTTTCCCAAGTTTAGTGATAAAAGTTTCACCAAACTTTAGCTTCAAAACTGTCCATATCTCCTTGGCAATATTATAATTCTTGAACTCATGCATGAGATCATTCTTCATGCTGCTCAATAATATAATGTAAGCTAGTGAATTCTTATTCGTCCAAGCTTTATAAGCCTCATTGTAATGCCTGCAAAGTGGGGGCATGTAATTTGATGCATTTCATTTTATATTATTTGATAAGAGTGGATATAATGCATTAGAAATCATTGCGCCTGAAGTATGTGAATTCATGCATATTGTGAGTAATTACTTGTTGAATTGTATGTGAACCTTGTTGGGGTAAGTGGCTAGAGAATGGTGTTGTTATATTGGAATTTGGGTGATGATTAGGATTAAATTGTAAGAAAATAAGGATTTGAGTGTAGTAATTATAAGTCTAAGGACTAGATGGGAAGAGTGGCATTTCATTAAAGAGCTAAGTAGATATTTGGTCTTAAATATCATAAGTTTTTCTTTATCTTCTTCTTCTCCAACGTGGGCTTGCATTAATTACATGAGTGAGTTGTTGAGGAAGGGTGAGAGTTGCATTCAATTCCTTTTTAAAGAAACTAGGAATTTCGTGAGGAGAGAGAGTGGATTTGGCTGTGGAATTTGGAGTCTAGGCTGTAATTGACAACCTTCATAGTTTAAGAATATCTCTTGGTAAGTTAATTATGTTTTTGATTGAGTTTAGGTGGTTTAAATTCGTGTTCTATTTTGCTAAAATTTTAGTCTCCATATTTTGCTATAACTCGAGCTATAGAGCTCCAATTTTAGTTTTGTTTGATTTTGGAGAAACGTCAGAGAGTCCTCTATAATTCTCAAGTTTTGAGTCTGAGCTAAAAATGTTGTTTAAATGGTTTAAATGAATCAGACATTTGTTGCTCACTTTGTGACCTGATGTTACTATATTTTTTATAATTAATTCTCTATAAGTGATAATTGGGTGATTTTAGTTGATATTGAAAGTAAATTCACGTATGAGGAGTTTGTGTGAAATTAGTAATCAGTGGATATGTGTATGATTTTTGAGAGCATTATGAATGTCGTGCATAAAATATGCTAAAATCAATGTAAATAGGTTAGTTGTGAATTTTCTTGTGTGTGATGGTAAATGGTGAGATTTGGAGATTAAGGGCTTGTTTATGTATATGTTTGATTACATATGTTGGATGAATGAGTTATATATATATTCTTAATGATGAATTATGAACAATTATAGGAGAGCCATAAGCCGGTAGAAGCAGAGCCCACTAGAGGAGTCGTTGAACTTTAAGTTGGGAAGCTTTTTGAGTAAGTAATTACTAATATAATTATACCTTGAATTCTATTTATGTTAATATATAATTATGCTTATGTGAAATGAGTGATGGTAATGATCTTACCGTTACATGGTATGTATTATTGTAGGACAGGGAGAATATCCTACAGTAGAGAGGCTCTGGAAGTTTTGAAAGTAGAAGGGGCTCAGCTATATCTACAAGAGGTACCTTCTCTTTGGTATGTCCTAGATGTGGTAGAGTGCATACGGGTGAGTGTTGGGGACCAAGGCCCAATGTATGCTATTACTACAGTCAGGCAAGACATTTTATCAGAGATTATCCTTTGAGAAGAGATATGGAACAATCTCAAACTACTAGACAGAGCAGTATGGGAGAAAACATGCCACAAGTAACTTTCAGTCGAGGAAAAGGTAGGGGTAATTGGGGAGGAGGAGTTGGCACTGTCACTCAATCTGGAGTGGTAGGGTAACCACAAAGACAGGCTCAGGTGTATACAATTACCCGATAGGAAGCTCCTGCAGCACCAGATGTTATCACTGGTATCTTCACTATACTTGATCAAGATGCACATATATTAATTGGCCCTGGGTCTACATGTTCATTTATAGCTTATAATTTTATGTCACGTATAAATGGCATTATTGAACCATTAGGGTATGATATGCTTGTCTCTATGCCTAATGGGGGTGTTATAAATATGAACACAATAATGAGGAATTGTCCAATTATGGTAGATGGTACTATTATGCATGCAAACTTAATTGTTATTCAATTACGGGAGTTTGATGTAATTTTAGGAATGGATTGGCTATCTAAGTATCATGCTGTAGTGAATTGTCAGATGAAAGAGGTGGTTATAAGCATATCGGGGAAAAGAAGGATATTGATAGTGGGGAAGAGAAAGATGGTTCCTACTTGTCTGATTTTAGTTGTCACAGCTTTTCGATTGATACGGGAAGGGTGTGATGCATATTTAGCCACCATAGTGGATACGACAAAGGTTAGTATGGGGTGATGGAAGTGCCATTCATTAGAGATTTTCTCGATATATTTTTAGATGAGTTACTGGGATTACCACTGTACAGAGAAGTGGATTTTAAGATTGAGACAGTTCTAGGGGTAGCACCCATATCTATAGCTCCATATAGAATGACTCTATTTGAATTAAAAGAGTTGAAGAAACAATTAAAGAATTGTTACAGAAGGAATTCATTCGACCGAGTATTTCACTATGGGGAGTACCAGTTTTATTTGTGAGAAAGAAAGATAGAAGTATGAGGTTGTGTATTGATTACCAGCAACTGAATAAGATAACTATGAAAAACAAGTATCTATTGCCAAGAATCGATGATTTACTTAAACAATTTAAAGGAGCTACAGTGTTTTCTAAAATTGATTTAAGATTAGGATATTGGCAACTTTGGATAGGTGAACAATCTATTCCTAAAATGGCATTCAGGATAAGATATGGCCACTATGAATTTGTAGTATTGTTGTTTGGATTAACCAACACTCCAGCCGCATTTATGTCATTGATGAACAAGACATTCTAATAATATTTGGATCAGTTTATAATTATTTTTATTAATAATATATTAATTTACTCTCCAAGTAGAGAAGAGCATGAGCAGCATCTTCAGATAACTTTATAGATATTATGGGAAAAATAGTTATATGCTAAATTCTCTAAGTGTGAGTTCTGGATGAAAGAAATTGTTTTTTTAGGACATGTGGTTTCAGAGGATGGTGTACAACCGGATCAATCAAAAATCAAAGCTATAATGGAATGGGAATCACCTCGGAATGTGACCGAAGTTTGAAGTTTTTTGGGATTAGCGGGATATTACCGGAGTTTTGTGAATACTTTTTCTGTGATTGCTAGACCATTGACTAATTTGTTGAGGAACAACATATCTTTTCAATGGATAGAGAAATGCCAAAGTAGTTTCGAAGAGTTAAAGAAGACACTTACCACTGCTCCTATTTTGGCTTTACCAACTGAAGAGGGAGGTTTTGTAATTTATACCAATGCCTCTAAGTAAGGATTAGGATGTGTTTTGATGCAAAATGGGAAGGTGATAACGTATGCTTTGAGGCAATTACGAACTCATGAGGTCAACTATCCCATGCACAATTTAGAGTTGGTTATAATTGTGCATGGCTTGAAGATATGGAGGCATTATCTTTATGGTGAGACATTTCAGATATACACTGATTACAAAAGCTTAAAGTACATTCCTACATAGAAAGAATTAAATATGAGATAACGAAGATGGATGGTACATTGGTGATTCAAGGTCGCGTGTGTGTACCCGATATTGGTGAACTAAGGAAGCATATTATGGATGAAGCCCATAATGCACCTTATGCAATGCACCCGGGAAGCACCAAGATGTACCGAAATATTAAACCTTTGTATTGGTGGCCAACGATGAGAAAGGATGTAGCGGAGCTTTTGGCTAAATGTTTGACTTGTCAGCAAGTGAAAGCTGAACATCAAGCACTTGCAAGTAAATTGCAACCTTTGATGATTCCCGAGTGGAAATGGGAGAAGATAATAATGGATTTTGTTATGGGGTTACCTCAAACTTTTTGGAAACATGACGTAATTTGGGTAATAGTTGATAAACTTACCAAGTCTGCACATTTTCTTTCGATGCAGCAGATCGATCTGTTGGACAAGCTAGCTACTTTGTATGTTTTGGAGATAGTGAGATTACATAGAGTACTATTGTCTATCATTTCGGATAGGGATCCAAGATTTACATCTTATTTTTGAGATGGCTTACAGGGAGCTTTGGGAACTAAGTTGCATTTTAGCATGACATTCCATCCTCAAATGGATGGACAGTCTAAAAGAACCATTTAGACTTTAGAAGACATGATGAGGGCGTGAACATTTGAATTCAAAGGGAATTGGGATGATCACCTACTATTGATAGAGTTTAAGTATAACAATGGTTTCCATTCTAGTATTGGCATGGCTCCTTACGAAGCTTTGTATGGAAGGAAATGTCGAAGTCCAGTGTGTTAGGATATAGAAGGATTGAGACCATTGGAAAGACCTGAATTGATTCAGAAAATGGTGGATAAAATTTAAATAGTTAAAAAGTGTCTCAAGGCCACATAGGAAAGACAGAAAAGTTATATAGATCAACATCGGAGGGAAATAGAATATCAAGTGGGATATAAAGTTTTCTTAAAAGTGTTGCTATGGAAAGGAATCTTAGGTTTGGCAAACAAGGGAAATTGAGTCGAAGGTACGTTGGACCATATGAGATTATCGTGAAGATTGGACCATTGGCTTACAGATTGGCTTTACCGATAGAATTATCTTCCATTCATAATGTATTCCATGTGTCAATGTTGAGAAGATATAGATCGGATCTGAGTCACATCGTACAAGAGCTGGAGATAAAAATCTCTGAGAAGTTAACTTTTATGGAAGAACCAGTAGAAATATTAGATCGAAGGGTGAAGTAGTTAAAAAATAAGGAAATTCCGATGGTGAAAGTTAAATGGAGTTATTATGCACCAAGGGAAGCAACGTGGGAAGTGGAGGAACACATGAGATAGAAGTATCCGTATCTTTTTTCAGAAGGTCGTAAGTTATTAAATTTCGGGGATGAAATTTTATAAGGAGGGGAGAATTATAACGCCTACAAAGTGGGGGCATGTAATTTGATGCATTTCATTTCATATTATTTAATAAGAGTGGATATGATATATTAGAAATCACTATGCCTGAAGTATGTGAATTCATGCATATTGTGAGTAATTGCTTGTTGAATTGTATGTGAACCTTGTTGGGGTAAGTGGCTAGAGAATGGTGTTATTAGATTAGAATTTGGGTGATGATTAAGATTAAATTATAAGAAAATAGGGATTTGAGTGTAGCAATTATAAGTCCAAGGACTAGATGGGAAGAGTGGCATTTCATTAAGGAGCTAAGTAGATATTTGGTCTTAAATATCACAAATTTTGCTTTATCTTCTTCTTCTCCAACGTGGGCTCGTATTAATTGCATGAGTGAGTTATTGAGGAAGGGTGAAAGTTGCATTCAATTCTTTTTTAAAGAAACTAGGGATTTGGTAAGGAGCGAGAGTGGATTTGGCCGTGGAATTTGGAGTCTAGGCTGTAATTGACAACCTTCATAGTTCAAGAACATCTCTTAGTAAGTTAATTATATTTTTGATTGAGTTTGGGTGGTTTAAATTCGTGCTCTATTTTACTAAAATTTCAGTCTCCATATTTTACTATAGCTCCAGCTATAGAGCTCCAATTTCAGTTTTGTTTAATTTTGGAGAAACTTCAGAGAGTCCTCTACAACTCTTAAGTTTTAAGTCTGAGCTAAAAATGTTGTTTAAATGGTCAAAATGAATCAGATATTTTGTTGCTCACTTTGTCATCCTGTGTGACCTGATGTTACTATATTTTTTATAATTAATTCTCTACAAGTGATAATTGGATGATTTCAGTTGATATTGAAAGTAGACTCATGTATAAGGAGTTTGTGTGAAATTGGTGATCAGTGGATGTGTGTGAGATTCTTGAAAGCATCATGAATTTCATGTATAAAACATGCTAAAATCAGTGTAAATAGGTTAGTTGTGAATTTTCTTGTGTGTGATGGTAAATGGTGAGATTTGGAGGTTAAGGACTTGTTTATGTGTATGTTTGATTACATATGTCAGATGAATTAGTTATATACATATTCATAATGATGAATTATGAACAATTATAGAAGAGCCATAAGCCGGTAGAAGTGGAGCCCACTAGAGGAGTCGTTGAACTCTAAGTTGGGAAGCTTTTTGAGTAAGTAGTTTCTAATATAACCATACCTTGAATTCTCTTTATGTTAATATATAATTATGCTTATGTGAAATGGGTGACAGTAATGATCTTACCGTTACGTGGTATGTATTATTACTATAAGTTGAATTACAATGGTTTGTGTACTTAGAGGAAGTAACAAAGTGATATAATGGTATGTATGAATGAGTTAAGGAAAAGTGATGTTGAAATTGTGCGTGTAAATTGAGGTATGAGCCGGATGGAATTTATGCGTATGAAAGTGACATATGAGCCGGTCGGAAAATTGGTGAGCCAATATAAGAGAATTGTGATATTATAATATATGAGTATATCATGAATGGTGAGGATGATCCGGGTGGATATTGTGAGATGTCGAGATGTGAATGTATTAGTTATGGATGTGTTGAATTATAGATATATACACATATGAATGTTTTATAATTTGATAATCTATATAGGTGATATTGAGATGCGGAATGATTGTGAGCCATTTAAATATTGTGAATGTTGCTTTTAAGTTTGGAAAATAGGCCGAGACACGGGCGTGTCCCAGACCGTGTGTCGATACATGGGTTGAGACACGGACGTGTCCTGAGCCGTATGTGAGAACACAGTTTATTTTGAGTTATAACATGGTCGTGTATTAGTCCATATTTTTATCCCGAGAGATACACGGGGCGTGTTAGTGACCGTGTCTAATTTTGGATATATGTGAAATTCGGACAGAGAGCAATACGGTTGAGTATATGGGCGTATACACGACCGTGTATGACATTGTAAAATTTTACAATTTGGACCGAGAGCTACATGGGATGGTACACGGACGTATCCATGGCCGTGTATAGATTGTGAAAATTGTAATTTCTAGACCGAGAGCTACACGGATATGTACACGGGTGTGTACATGGCCGTGTATAAATGTTATAATTTGACCCGATAGCTACATGGGAGAGAACACGGGCAGGATGTTAGCCATGTATAAACATGAGTTTTGGACAAAGACGAACACGGTCGTGGTCGACTGGACCACGACCGTGTTCGAGACCGTGTAGTCCAAATTTCAGTTGTTTTTATTATAATTTCCTTAATTAGTTCTTGAAAAGGTAGTGTATGTTTATATTAGTAATTACTTATTGAGTTACAAGCTCATTCCTTTGCAAATATTTTTATTTTCAGGATATTATGGAAAATCCTAAGTTGTATTGTCGGTTATCTTTTAGCATTTCTCAGGTGGGCCAGTGATGAGGACTTCACTCATATGTTCAGTGACAACATTGTGTATCTCAGTTCATTGGCATGATATAAGTTACGATGTATTTACAACTTAAGTACTTTGTATTTATATAGTTTAAATTTTAATCAAACTTTGGTATGGATTATTCCTTGTGTATGATTCCCGGTATGTTGACGTGAGAGGGCGTCACACTCATGGTCCCTATGATGTTGGTCCATGGTACCATCCTCAGGCTTATCCAAAACATGATTCAAAACTTCAAGAGCCTTTTACTCTTCTATGACATATTGGATTTTTATACTCTAAATTTCATAATTATCCCCATTCTTAGAAGCAATAGCCATTTCACAAATAAAATTCTACATAAAGACATATTTGTGCATGATTAATCAATGCTATTTTTATATTAATGACTAACAAAACACACATAAATTTGTCATAATTTTCAAGTAAATTATTAAAAATTTAGCATATAGTATAGAATCCAAAGCTCACTAAGTTTCACAATCATCATATATTATTATATATTAATCATTATTAATTTATCACATTGTGCAAATTTTCATCATATTAATCATTTAGGTAATCTATCAATGATTACCCTTCATTTTTGTTTTATATTTAATTTCACAAAAAAATTAATATACAATATAAATTTACAACGAATTAAAAAAGAAATACTTCATATTCACTAAGAAAAGAAATATTTACATAACCAAGTTCAACAACTAAAATTGAACTAATTATATCCATTGAAAAATGAACAGAAATAGAACTAATGAACTCATCACAAAGTTCCTTTGGCAACATATAATTACGGTCGGGTATCAATTTAAAATTTTACCGAATTTGCCTCCCACTGTGAAGTTTTATAATCATTAGTATAATGCTTGATATTGTTTGCTCTGCATGATAAATGTTCAAATATAAATTTTTCACAACTAATTTGTACTCTTTAATCGCTGTTTTTGTATCCCAGAGATAATCAAGAATTCGCTTATGGTAAAATTCAGACAAACTAACCGTAGAGCTACATACTTATTATAGTCTCTTATTAAACCACCTTTCTAAACAGTTTGCTGGATTCTTGAATGCACATCGATAATGTAATTTACCAAATTAATCAAATCATTATGATTGGAATTATAATCCATTCGCGTTTTCTTAAAATCTTTAATCATTTTCTCAACTTTTTTTTTATGTGCACAAGTTCTTACCACACAAAATTTTTTATAATGAGGAGCCATAATTTTCTGTAATAAATACAGAATAAAATTTCAATTAGTATACATATACTAATTTTCTGTAACAAACACAGAAAGAAAAAAATACGGACAAGTATCATGTTAATTAATTAACTTATATTAATTAATCATACTAAATATTATAAATTTATTATTTAAAAAAATATTAAATGATTAAAAATAATAAACAAATTTTTATCACACTAAGTGATTGAAAAAATAATTTCTAAGAAAAAATAATTTCTAAGAAAAAATAATTAAGTAATTAACAATTTTCTAAATAAAAAATTCAATAAATTTATTTATTAATTTAATTTTAAGTATAGAAATACTATTTATTTAAAAAATTAACTTAAAAAATTGGTCAGAACATATCTTGACACGTGGGAGTTTCATGTTTCAAATCTTGATTGAAACAAAAAACCCAAAAGAGTTGATTAAATTTTTTTTTATTTTAGGCATCATCTTCAGTCTTTAAAAAAATTCAGTTTTAAGTTACCAACTTTGAGAGATTATAACTCTCAATTTTCTCATTCATTTACAATGTTATACAATTTAACATGTTAAACAACTTGCATATTTTCATTTAAACTTAAAATCATAAACTTAAAGGTTTCTATAATTTAAGATTTTAACATTCAAAATATGTCAATTAACCAGGTTTTAACACTTAAATAAATTATGGACAAAAATTTTAGAATACTATGTTCAACTAGTCAATTTCTAAAGATCATAACTTCAAAATCTTCATCCAAAATTCATAATCTATATATCCCTAGAAAGCCTGAAATGTCTACTATAATATAAACTCAATCTCATGCCTTAGAATATTACAAATATTAAGTTATAGATTTTTAAAGCAGTCAACATGTTACCGTTTAAAAAAAATTCCGAATAACAGTATTGATTAGCAAACTTTACAAATTCATAACTTAATTATTTTTAACCAAAATATATGTTATATATATCAAATTAAATCTTGTAAAGTCTATTTTCATTGTGTTATGTGAAAGATAATAAATAACATGGTTTACATAATGAAAAATCATCCAAAATATGCCACATAAACAAGTAAAAATATGCGGAAATATAACAATTAATTCTCTACAAATTTTTTCATACTTTTAATTCATCTTTTCAAATTAGAACACAAGTTAATATGCTCTGATATCAATGAAAAAATGAATGAAAATAAAGATTTGAAAAAACTTACGGGTTTCTCCCACCGAATAATCCTAAAACCAAAAGAAAACTTGTATTACTTGTCAAGAAAAGAATCACAAAGATGAAAACTCTTCATAGTTCACAACCTAAGTATCTTATCTGCAGAGATAGATATTTTTCTTTTTAAAGTTTTTTTTTTTATGTCCCTTCTATATTTTTATATTTTCCATACAAGAAAATATATAGGAGCAAACAAATTTTTAACGTTAAATAAGTTCTTTGGGAGTTATTGATTGGATGAGGTAATTGTTAATTACAGTCACCTTTTATCCATTCAATTCTAATTAATTATAATAAAACGGATCTGGGTTGACCCATCATGTACGACCCAGTTCATATTTTAATAGCTTTAAAATTGTTCTCTTAGAATTAACAATGGAAAAAGAGCCCAACAATGGCAATGAGAATTCTAGCCTTATAGAATGGAAACGGAGGCAACATACAGAGAGAAAGTCTATAATTGACTATTTGGATAAAGAAATTAAGGAATCATATTATCTGAAAGAAATTATTGTAGTGTTTAATCTAGTGCTTTTTTGTACTAGTAAAATACCAAATCATGAGTTGAGAAGAGAAGAGAAAAAACTTGCATTAAGAAAAAGACAGGTATTTGGATTAAGAGTAGATGTTAAAAGAAAAAAATAAAGGAGATTAACAAAATGTTGATTGTTGGTTATGGAATTAAAAGGTATGTTGGAATTAATTTTCTTTAATAGGGAATTTGAATTTCATTGCAAAAGTACAACAATGGTGGAGAAGATTAAAACGATGATGGTAGAGATGATGATCAATGATGAAGATATAGTAGTAGTAATAATAATAATAATAATTTTATAAAAAAAGAAAAATAATTTTTAATTAATAAATTATTTTTATTTTTTTCATATTTGAAGGCTTTAACTTGCTAGTGAGTATTTGCAAGCATGCGTATGCCAACTAGGATAAAAAGTGTCTAAAGATTATATTTTCAGCATGTTCAAGTGTTAAGTTAACAAAAATATAAGTTGAAGAGTTAAAATAACAAAATATGTCAAGTACAAGAGGTTGTGATTGTATTATATCTATGGATGTGTTTGGATTTGGGTTAAAGAAGGGTAAGTGTTACTCTTATAATACATTAACCTCATTTGCCCTTGTTTGGTAAATATTATACTATTAAGGTTCCATTTGTTTGTGAAAAATATTTTTCTTGAAAATATTTTTCCTTATTTTCTAATGTTTGAGTTACCAAAAAAAATAAGTCAAAGGAAAATAAGTTACTAGTCAAAGGAAAATAACTTTAAAATATGGAAAAATAACTTCTCATTCTAAGAACGAGAAGTTATTTTCCAAGACTTGAATATCTATCAAATATAGAAAGAGAAAAAAAATTAAAATATAATATTACCATTTTTATATATTGTATAATTTAGGAAAAAAATTTCTTACAAACCAAATACTAAAAAAAATTTTCAACTAATTTTCTAGTGTTGTAGCCAAACATCAAAAAATATTATATTTTTCTAGAAAATATTTTTTCTGAAAAATATTTTTCTGAGATAAAATATTTTCCTTGAAATAAATGGAGCCTAAGTTTAACAATCAGCTCTCTTAACAATTAATTCCATTTAAGTGCATTTTTATTAAGAGATAATAATCTCATATATCTTCAACTATTATCAAATTTTCAATTGAATTCTATCCTTTAAATCATATTAATTTATCATGTCAATTTTTTAAATTATTTCAATTATATCCAATTTTCTAATAAGGATCAAAATATAATTTAAAAAAATTACGATAAGATCCTTTTGAAATATATGTTTTCATTGAAAATTTTTATTTTCATAAACTATGATATAGAAAACCTAATGTAGACACATGGTCTGACCCGGCCCACGAGATAAAAGTCCGATGATGAAAAAATGACAAATAAGCCCAATATGCAAAGGAATTGGATTCTGGCCCAATTATGAGAGACTCAAGCACACTCCGAACCCACTAGACCAAACCCACCAAACCAAAACTCATCAAAGCCTAAATAACCTATAGCCCAATTGAACCAAACCCATCAGAGCCATTAAATCAAGCCCAAAACCAAAAAAAAAAAAACCCTAAAAAATCTCTATAAAAAGAAAGAGAGGAAACCCTAGGGAGAAAAAAAAGAAAGAAAAAGAAAATGGGAAAAAAAAAGGGGTGGCTAAATAAAAAAAAAGAGGCTAGAGAAAAAAAGAAAAAACCTTAAAACAAACAAGCAAAAAGATTCAAACTACAAACCAAAGAGCTGTGGAATCAAAACCTTGCATTGGTGGAGACTTGTTCATCATCTAACTCTGAGGGCAAATCCATTTTTACAGTAATCTTTTTAATCTCTTTTTTATTTTTTTTCATATATTTTAGTGATTTTGATTGCTTTTGTGAATTATTTTTGGATAGATTTTATTGTTTGAATTGTGTTATTTGCATAAAAAATCTTTATTATTTTTTATATTTTTATTTTACATTGTTTTATTTTTTATTGTCATTTTTTTTGTGCATTTGATTATTTGTTTAATTTTTATTATTTAATTTTTTTTGTTGGGACAAATTGTTGTCAAAATTATTATTTTTTAAAAATTATTTTTATTTATTTGGTATTTTTTTTATTTGTTTCTTTGTTTTTTTATTTTTAGTTGTGATTTTATTTTTAATCTATTTATTTTTTGTGCAATA
>CATIWO010275193.1:0-15891 GCA_949673435.1 Macaranga tanarius | reverse complement strand
CTTTTTTTTTTCTTTTTTTTTTCTTTTTTTGTTTCTTTGTTTTTATTTTCTTCATTTTTATTTCTATTTTTTCATCACCCACTTCTTTTTTTTCCTTATTATTTTTTATTTTCTTCTAATTTTTTCTCTTGTTGTTGTTTTTTCTGTTTCTTTTTTTAAAATTTTCTTCTTATTTTTTTCTGTCTCCTCTTTTTCTCTTTTTTTTTATATATTTTTTTCTTTTTTTTATCAAAAATAAAAATACCTCAATATATATATATATATCTTACACTAATCTCATGTTGTTATTGGGAAATGTATGCATCTAGTTCCTGACGTCCCCTTTTAATGATTAGATAGTTTAATCTCCTAGAAATCTAAACTTAGAAAGAAGTAATCTATACAACTTTTAATTAAATTGTAAAGTGTTATCTTTTTTTTTTAAAAAAAAAAAAGATTATTGCTCCAATTAATAAGGGAAAATATACTCAAATACCCCCATTTTTTACTTTTATAACTTAAATACCTTAAGTTTTTTCAAAATTACCTTCGTGTCCTTTTTTATTTACTCCCTCCCCTTTTTATTTTCTTTCATGCCCTTTCTTCTTTTTCCTTTTTTTTTTTTTTCTTCTTTTGTTTCTTTGTTTTTATTTTCTTCATTTTTATTTCTATTTTTTCATCATCCCCTTCTTTTTTTTTTATTTTCTTCTAATTTTTTCTCTTATTGTTGTTTTTTCTGTTTCTTTTTTTAAAATTTTCTCCTTATTTTTTTTCTGGCTCCTCTTTTTCTCTTTTTTTTTTTATATTTTTTTCTTTTTTTACTAAAAATAAAAATACCTCAATATATATATACATACATACATACACACACACATATATATATATATATATATATATATATATATATTACACTAATCTCATGTTGTTATTGGGACATGTATGCATCTAGTTCCTGACGTCCCCTTTTAATGATTAGATAGTTTAATCTCCTAGAAATCTAAACTTAGAAAGAAGTAATCTATACAACTTTTAATTAAATTGTAAAGTGTTATCTTTTTTTTTTTTTTAAAGAAAGATTATTGCTCCAATTTAAATTATGTATCCAATTAATAAGGGAAAATATACTCAAATACCTCCATTTTTTACTTTTATAACTTAAATACCTTAAGTTTTTTAAAATTACATTCGTGTCATTTTTTATTTACCTGCATGCCCTCCTTCCCCTTTTTATTTTCTTTCATACCCTTTCTTCTCTTTCCTCTTCTTTTTTCTTCTTTTGTTTCTTTGTTTTTATTTCTATTTTTTCATCATCCCCTTCTTTTTTTTCCTTATTTATTTTTATTTTCTTCTAATTTTTTCTCTTATTGTTGTTTTTTCTGTTTCTTTTTTTAAAATTTTCTCCTTATTTTTTTTCTGTCTCCTCTTTTTCTCTTTTTTTTTTACCAAAAATAAAAATACCTCAATATGTCATTCCTTTTTTATTTTTATTTTCCCCTTATTTTTTTCTTATTTTTTCCTTCTCTCTTTATTTTGTTATGTTTCTTTTTTTAATTTTTTCTTTGGTCTCCTTATTTTTTACTTTTCTTCATTTTTTATGTATTTTTATTTTCTTCTTTTTTTTTCCTCTTTTTTATTTTTATTTTCTCCTTATTTTTTCTTTATATCCTTTCTTTTTTCCTTTTCCTCTTTTTTTTTTCAGTATTTTTCATGAAATTGAACAAAAATGTAAAAAATTATTTCATATATGAAAAATAAACTAAAAGTATACCAAAAAATATATAAAAAATAAACTAAAAGTAAACAAAAAAATATAAAAAACAGGACAAACCCAAAATATATATAAAGAAAGGCCATAAAATTGTAGTAGACTATTTCATATGCGGAAAACAAAATAAAAGTAAATTAAAAGTATTCAAAATTTCACCATTTTATATACAAAAAAAAAAAAACTAAAAATATTCAAAATTTTATCGATCAGTGTTATTCATTAATCTCATAAAATTATAGCAGACTATTTCATATACATAAAATAAACTAAAAATATTCAAAATTTTACTATTTTATATACGAAAAATAAACTAAAAGTAAACTAAAAGTATTCAAAATTGTAACTATTTCATTCCTATTCCAATCTCTTTTCATGTATTTCCTCATGGTTACCATCACAAAGGAATAAAACACAAAAATTCTAGCTAGGTTGACTATTGATGAGTGTTTAGGTAAAAAAAAAAGCTTATTTGACTAAAATTTTAATGTCAACTCACTTCAATAATATAAGTATTGTTATTATACATCACTTACATACCATTTTTTTTTAAATTATGTATATGAATTGTTTAATATACATAATATGAATAGAAAATGAACCAAAAATATTTGAAATTAAATGAAACTAAAATATTAAATATATTTTTGAAAAAATAAGAGACTTAATAGTCTGTTGAGGCTGTTAAGTCTGTTAGTGTTGTTCCTTTATGGTTTATTAGTTTATTAGTTTCATTTTGGTTGATTTTTGGTTTTTGATATTATTTTTTATAATATATTTTTTAGGGTGATAAGATTCTGTTTAATGATAAGGGTAATTTTGAGAGTGGTGAAAGACTTAAGCCGAATGACAAAGGCAAATTTGAAGTGATTCTTGTTTATTAGTTTCATTTTGGTTGCTTTTTAGTTTTTTTATATGCTTTTGTATGATTGTTTTTGTTTTTGATTTGTATTAGTTTAGTTTATTAGTTTCATTTTCGGTCGCTGTTTGGTTTATGATATTCTTTTGTATGATTATTTTTATTTTTGATTTGTATTAGTTTTATTTTGATTGCTTTTTGGTTAATTTTTGATTTTTAATATTATTTTTTGACTATTTTTTTAGTTTGATAATATTATTTTAAGGGATAAGGTTCATTTAAGCCCTAATATTTGCACCGAGGCTCAAATATGCCCTCTTTCTTTTTTTAGGCTCAAAAAGCTGAGGGTTTCTTAAATAAGAAGTTTCTTGGCCCCTCTCAAAAGGTGAAACTGTTTTAAAAGCAAACTACCGTTTGCTTTGTGTAAAATGTGATAACCATGAAATGAGATGTGGGCTCCACTAAAGGACATGCAATAAAAATATGGATAAACATTGGTGTCTCTTGCAGAGACAGTTTTGGACACTTTTACCAAAATGCCCCTGATTTTTTTAATTACAAAAAAGTAAATAAATAAATAAATTATAATATATGGGTTCTTAAATCATGATACGACAGGTTCACCCATTCCTATTTTAGGTTTTAGATTTCGTCAATTTAATTAATTGATTAATTAAATTAACTATTTTCAAATTATTATATAATTTTTCATGTTATACAATTAGTAGGGATAAAATAGTAATTTGGACAAAAAAAAATTTTGTCCTATTTGCCAAGGGACGTACTGTTGGTGTCTCTTATAGAGATACCTATCAGTATCCTAAAAATATATTTGTATTACAAATTAAACTATAAAATGCAACACATTTTAATTTTTTAATTTTCAGAATAAATTTTTTTTTGTCTATAGTGCATATATTATATTACATTTACAGACTATATTTATTTTTATTTTTTACTAATTAAATATAAAATATTAAAAAAAAGAGTGTGATACATGGGAGTAGACAAGAATCCAAAGAATAATTCTGTTTATCTTTATTATATTTCGTGACTACCATTCACAGCAAGCCACATGGATCCAAAACTCTCCTCACATAAAAACTTGCACATTTCAAAACTTATGTAGCATTGCTCATCGTCCCTGCTCCTTCCATAAACAATTTGGCTCTAATCTTTGTTTTAACACACGCGTCGCCACAACCACCACCACCTAAATTCTTCAGTCAATGACCATTAAACCATACACGCATTGCATTACCCTTACCATACCACTCAACAACAGTTTCTGTTTCTCACTTCTTTAAACCATCGCTTCTCATGTAACACTCAACCTTTGTGTTTCTTGAATTTCCCATTTTCTTCAAGCTCTTAATATTTGCTGTGAAAATAGGATAAGAGCCTTTGAGAGCCAAGGTGCTGATGGTTTTTATGGAGAGAAAGAGAGTAGTGGTGCTGCTGCTGCTGCAAATAAGATGCTTAGGAATCAGAGAAACAAAGAAATTCATTTTTTCTTGCATTAGCTATTGTTGTGGGGATAGCTGCAGCTGTTACACTTGCATCCATTAGTTTCAAGAATCAGTCTGGTTCATTCTTTAGAGTTCAATGTTTGCCTAAAACTTCATCATCATCTTCTGTTATGGCTTCAGCTTCAACTCCTATTGGTTTCAGTTTCAAAGCTTTTAGATATAGAATCATACTTCCTGAGTATGCACTAGGGTAATGTAGCATTCTTGATTCCAGTTGATGAAGAAGATGACGATGCCATTTTGAAGAGCTAGATTTTTAATGGAGCTGTTGGTGGAAATGGAGGTTCGACCAGAAGGAGCAGAAGGGAGAAGTTTTTAATAAAAACCTAAAGAAGTGGCCATGTCATCCTTTTAGCTAATGGAGGTAAGAGCCATTTGTCTATTAATACTGACAGGGGCCAAGAAACTTTTTATTTAAAAAACTCTCAGCTTTTTTAGCCTAAAAAAAGAAATAGGGTATATTTGAGCCTCGATGTAAACATATGGGGCTTAAATGAAACCTTATTCCTTATTTTAATGATAAGGATGATTTTGAGTGTTGTGGAAGACTTAAGTCGAAGGACAAAGACAAACTAACTGAAAGTCTATTGGCGCAGTTGTTGAGATAAGAAGTGATTGTTATTTGGTATATGTTATTTATACTACGAATTTATTTTTGTATGTTTATGGTTTATTTTTAGTTTCTGATTTTATTTGCAATTTGTTGTTTTTAAGTTAGGATAGAAAGAATATGGAAGATGATTCAATTGATATTTCTAATGTTATCAGTAATTTAGTTAGAGCTATTGGAGCTATGAGTGGTGAACTTGTATTTTTTTTTATTTTTTATTTTTGATTTGTATTAATTGAGTTTATTAGTTTCGTTTTGGTTAATTTTTGATTTCTGATATTCTTTTGTATGATTGTTTTTATTTTTGATTTGTACTAGTTGAGTTTATTAGTTTCATTTTGGTTACTTTTTGGTTAATTTTTGGTTTCTGATATTATTTTTTATGACTGTATTTTTTAGGATGATAATATTCTGTCTAATGATAAAGGTAATTTTGAGTGTCGTGGAAGACGTAAGCTGAAAGACAAAGGCAAATTTGAAGTTGTTCTTTGATTTTGAGTACATTTATATTAGATTTATTGATTAGTTTCTAAAAGTATACCAATTGTATATTATAATATATGTACTATTGTAGCACCCTCAAGTGCTATATACAGTACCATATCAGGTGTACCTTAAGAGTAAACAACATATGAATAAGAATTTTTTTTTAATAGGAAAAGATACTTTATATATATAAGTGCAAGTTTATACAATGTACTTATCTTTACATATGTATACAAATACAATATAATGCTATTACAAATTCTTTGATGCCAAAAAGGATGAAAAGCACATGAGGATGGAGAGGTTGACATTAAGCACATTGTTGTCCCACCTGAGCTCACAAGTATAATGCATCAAGCTCTAATCAACAAGCACTTCAAGCAAGACTATCTATTTCCTGAAAACCACAATTGCAAAGGAATGAGCTTGCGACTCAATAAGTAATTATTAATACAATCATACATATAGTTCTTCTCAAGAACTAATTAAAGAAAATACATAGAATACATTGCAACACCTTAACAAATAAGAATTTAGCATTTAGACTGCACATAGGAGTCCAAATGACAAAGGTATAAGTGAGTACTAAAATGTTAAGATCATTTTGAAAATCTTAAAGATGGATTCTTCTCAATCTCAAAACATGGAATTGTAGAGGACTCTTTAAATTTTTCGTAGCATCAAACCACGCCTCATTTAGAGGTCTATAGCTCAAGTTATGGTCAAAATACTATAATTCTATAAGTAGGCCATGCATGGCTGTGCGATAAAGGCACACGGCCATGCACCAATGCCTGAGAGCTCGCATTCCTCACCTCTGGGTCTGCACGACCATGCTACACTGGCACACGGCCGTTTCTGAGGGTTTGCATGCAGACCATGTCTCAATCGTTTGGCCATAACTCTTTCTACCGAATTCAGATTCAAGTGGTTCAAAAAGCTACGGAAAGCTAACTCAGAGAGTTACAACTTTCATGAAGACACCTGGGCTGAATTCATTTATATGAATTAACTAAAATGCCCTTGAATTGACTAATGAAGTCAAAGCATATAAATGTAACTCAATTCAAGCTATAACTTTACATTCTAAACACCCTAATCCACACCAAACATCCCAAAACATTATAACAAGATTTTCATACATTCAAACAACATTGTTGGTGCCTCATAGCCACAACAATATATTCATCCTAATTCCACTCATATTCAATCTCATTCATCATAACCATATGTATTCATCATGAAATGCATATATTTTTATGCAAGTTAGTAGTCCACACCCGTCTCACACGTTTCACACATAATTCTCACTTTTTCTATATTCATTTTTTTTACATATTCATGGCCATTACTGAGACTCTCTGCCCAGCTCAGTCTCAGACCTCACATGTATATACATATTTCATATGAATTACCACATCTGATATTCTCTGCCCAACTCAGTCTCAAATCGTGGAGCTCAATCTCCACACACAAACACTTTCCTCACATCATGCCATATGCTTACATAATCAATCATTTCTCAATAATATATTATGCATCTGCTTTCATCAAACTCACAACATTATTCGTATCACCTTACTATTACAAGTAGCTTGTACACAAGGTGCCAGTATTCATTACAAATGCTCAATCGACCATTTAATGGTCTCATAACCAAAATATTTATACATATATTCATAATTCCTTCTCACATCAATATAAACATACATTCATCAATCGTGCCACGTCAATAGCCCATATACATCAACATAATCAAATAATTATAGTTACATGAGAGTAAATATATGTAAGCATTGTATTAATAATTACTTACCAAAAAGCTTTCACTCCCTATCAAGAAAAGCTCCCCCTATTGAGTAGGGTTTCCACTTCCTCTTCCAACTTGTACACAATATATTTACCAAATCCAGCAAATAACTATTACAAACTATATCAAATACATAAAATGTACTAAATGCTCTAAAATCAACATGACCTAAAACCATATACACATATGTCCAAAAACCCCTAAATTGCTACCAAAGCTAGGGTTTTGAGTCTACATTAAATTCCAATTGAAATTACTCAATTTGTATGTGTTTGGAATTAATTATGGATTTTAGAATCCATTTGGCCAAAACAGAACAAAACAGGGTATCACTATGAGTACTGAAATGTCTCGTCTAATATGACAAGTTTAAATACAAAATTCGGCCAAGTTCAAAACATAAGAAATCTAGAGGACTCTTTATGTTTTCCAGATCATTAAACCATGCTCAAATCAGAGTTGTAAAACTCAAGATATGGCAAAAAGAAGATGATTGAAAAATAGAGAGGCTGAATCCGAAAATTGCAACTAAGAAATCTTAACTCAAACCAATCCAAAAATACAAAAAAACTTACCAAATGATGCTTCAATGCATAAAAGACCCTCTAAGATTTCCTAAGGCAATGAATTGCTTCCTTGAATTAGCTCTCAAATTCTTCCAAAATCACTCTTGAGCTCACTCTTTTTCTTTCTCCCAAAACTCTCTTCTTCTTCTTCTCTCTATACCCACACCCCCTAACACACATACAATTAAATATACAAATAAACAAATAACCAATCAAAACTATTCAATAACCAATCAAAACTCTTCAAAAGCCCCTAAAGTCTTCCTCACTTTAATAAATAATCATCACTTTAATATTATATTCCTATATTACATATTTATCTCTTAACTAAATATAATAATAATAATAATAATAATAATAATAATAATAATAATAATAATAATAATAATAATAATAATAATAATAATAATAACAATAACAATAATATAATAATAAATAGACATAATTAAATACACCCAAATATCATCATAAATATCCATTTGGCCCCTTCATGAATTAGGCCTAATGCACAATACCCCCATAACTTTTCTTGTTACAACTAACTCCAAGCTTATTGCAATCTAGTCCCTCTCTAAACTCTAGTATATAGTTCACACATAGTTCACTATCTATCATGTATCATGAAAATTCTTTTGTCATGAATACATATGAAACAGACGAGTGTTATATTTCTTCCCCCCTTAAAAGAATTTCGTCCCCGAAATTATTAACTACTCACCATCTTCTATAAATAAATGAGGATATTTCTGTTTCATCTGTTCTTCTACTTTCCATGTAGCTTCTTTCGATGAATGGTGGATCCACTTCACTTTCACTATCGGAATCTCCTTATTTCTCAATTATTTTACCTTTCGATCAAGAATTTCTATTGGTTCTTCCACATAAGTCAGCTTTTAAGAAATTTTAATTTCTGGCTCTTGTATAATGTGGCTCGGGTCTGATCGGTATTACCATAGCATCGATACATAAAAAACGTCATGAATAGATGATAATTCTCTTAGAAGAGCTAATCGATAGTCTAGTGGTCCAATCCTCTCAAGGATTTTATATGGTCCAACATACCTTGGACATAGTTTTCCATGTTTGCCAAACCATAAAATTCCCTTCCATGGCGACACTTTTAAGAAAACCTTCTCTCCAACCTTATACTCCATTTCTCGACGATGTTTATCTACATAACATTTTTGATGATCTTGGGATGCTTTCAAACATTGCTTGACCATTTGAACTTTGTCTACAGTTTCTTGTATCAAGTCCGGCCCTTCGATTTGTCTTAAGCCTTCAACATCCCAACAAATTGGACTTCGACACTTTCTTCCATAAAGAGCTTCATATGGTGCCATTCCGATACTAGAATGAAAACTATTATTGTAGGCAAATTCTAGCAATGGCAAGTGATCATCCCAGTTACCTCTGAACTCCATGGTACAAGCTCTCATCATGTCTTCTAAAGTCTGTATCGTTCTTTCCGACTGGCCATCCGTTTGAGGATGAAAAGCAGTACTAAAATGTAATTTAGTACCCAATACTTCTTGTAAGCTTTCCCAAAAATGCGATGTGAACCTCGGATCTCTATCCGACACTATGGACAATGGCACCCCATGCAATCTTACTATCTTAGAAATATATAAAGCTGCCAGCTTGTCCAAAGAATCCGTTTGTTATATAGGCAAAAAGTGGACGGATTTGGTGAGTCAATTAACTATCACCCATACCACGTTATGTTTTCAAAATGTTCGTGGCAACCCAATCACAAAATCCATTATTATTATCTCCCATTTCCATTCCGGTATCTTCAATGATTGTAATTTTTTTGTAGGTGCTTGATGCTCAGCTTTTACTTGTTGACATGTCAAGCATTTAGCTACAAACTCCGCCACATCTTTCTTCATCGTGGGCCACCAATAAAAAGGCTTCAAATCTAGGTACATCTTTGTGCTTCCAGGATGCATCGCGTAAGGAGCAGTATGTGCTTCAATCATGATTTGCCTTCTCAATTCCCCCTCTTCAGGAACACATATCCGGTTGCCAATCACTAACATGCCATCTTCTCTAATTGTAAACTGAGTATTGATTCCCGTTTCCACTTTTTCTTTCATCCTCTTTAAATATACATCTTCCATTCGAGCTTCTCTAATTTGATCCACCATTGATGGTTTAATTTGCAATGCCACTAACAAATGATCTTCCTGCACATCAAGATTAATATTCAATGTTTGCATTGCCACAAGATTCTCCCATTCATAAAAAATGCTTTCCACTAAAATTTCTACTATTTTACGACTCAAAGCATCGGCTACTATGTTTGCTTTGCCCGGATGGTACTCAATAGTGCAGTCATAGTCTTTTAATAACTCCATCCATCTTCGTTGCCTTAGGTTCAATTCTTTCTGAGTGGAGATGTACTTCAAACTTTTATAGTCGGTGAAAATGGAAAATGTTTCCCCATACAAGTCATGTCTCTAAATCTTCAAAGCATGAACAATGGCGGCTAACTCCAAATCATGGGTAGGGTAATTGGCTTCGTGAGTTCGCAATTGCCTTGAAGCATAGGCAATCACCTTCCCATTTTACATAAGAACACACCCTAGACCTTTTCCCAAAGCATCCATATAGACAACAAATCCTCCCTCTCCAGTTGGTAATGCAAGCACTGGAGTAGTAGTCAGAGCTTCCTTTAACTTCTCAAAGCTTATTTGACATGTCTCAGTCCACCGGAATTTCACATTCTTCTTCAATAAATTCGTCAATAGCCTCGCAACAATAGAAAAATCTTGAACAAATCTTCTATAATATCCTATCAGACCCAGAAAACTTCAAATTTCAGTCATATTTCTAGGTGCTTCCCACTCTATAATTGCTTTGATCTTTGTGGGGTCAGGTTTCACTCCTTCTCTTGAAACAATATACCCGAGAAAAGCAATTTCTTCCATCCAAAACTCACATTTACTGAATTTAGCATATAACTGTTGAGCTCTCAATATCTGCAAAGCTGTTCAAAGATACTGTTCATGCATTTCCTTACTCGAGGAATAGATGAGAATGTCATCGATGAAGACAATCACAAATTGATCTAGATATGTTGAAATGTCTTGTTCATCAATGACATGAATGCTGCCAGTGTATTTGTCAAACCAAAAGGTATCACTAAGAACTAGTAATTCCCGTATCTAGTCCTGAATGTTGTCTTTAGAATAGAAGAATCGGCCACTCGTAGCTGCCAATAGCCCGATCTCAAATCTATCTTTAAAAATACTGTGGCATATTTCAACTGATCAAGAAGATCATCAATTCTCGGTAATGGATACTTGTTCTTCACTGTGATTCTATTTAATTATCGATAATCTATGCACAAACGCATATTACCATCTTTCTTTTTAACAAACAAAACCGAAGCTCCCCAAGGTGATATGCTCGGTCTAATGAATCCCTTCTCTAATAACCCTTCTAACTATTTCTTTAACTCTTTCAACTCTGTAGGTGCCATTCCATAAGGAGCAATTGATATTGGTGCCGTTCCCGGAATAGTCTCAATCTCAAAATCAACTTCTCAAAATGGAGGTAACCCCAACAATTCATCTAGAAACACATCAGGAAAATCACTAACTACTGGTACCTCCTTCACCCTCGGACTAACTATAGTTGTATCAATAATATTGGCTAGGTAGGCTTCACACCCCTTTCTAATCAAATGAAATGCCGCTACTACAGAAATTAAATAAGCAGGCACTACCTTTCTTTCTTCCACCAACACTATCTTTTTCTACCCTTCAACATCTATAACTACCTCTTTGGTATAGCAATTTACAACTGCATGATGCTTCGCTAATCAATCCATTCCCAAGATAACATCAAACTCATCTAGTTTAATAACTACCAAGTTTGCATACAAAATCTCACCACCTACTGTTATAGGACATGCTTTCACTAATGAATTTACTATCACTATACCCCCAGCAGGCATAAAAACATATAAGCTATGTTCTAGGCATTCAATCTTACCATTCAATCTTACCATTCACTCTCAATATAAATTCATATGATATAAAGGAACATGTAGATCCTGGGTCTATCAAAACATAAGCATCATGGTTAAAGATAGGAAAAGTACCAATGACCACATCTGGAGCAGCAGGAGCTTCTTGCCTAGTGATGGCATAAATCCTTGCTTGGCCTTGAGGTGGACCAGTAGATCCTGCTTGACTTGAAGTGCTAGCTCCACATCCTCTACCACCTCGGCCTCTTCCTCGGCCAGCCGTAGACATATTTTCCCCATCACTGCTTTGTACCGTCATCTGAGATCCTTCAATATTCTTTCTTACCGGACAATCTCTAATAAAGTGGCCCTATTGATCGCAATGATAGCATGCACCCGGTCTAGTATTCCAGCATTCCCCTGAGTGAATCCTACCACATCTGTTGCATGTTGGAGTTGAGGCGCCAGTCATAGATCTACTTTGCCCTCTCCGGCTATCAAATCTTCCAAATCCCCGGCCAAATGATCCTCCCCTAAACTGGTTGGATCGACTCATACTTCTTCCTCTAAATCCACCCTGTTGGAAACTAGAGCCTCTGAAGAATGAACTGCCACTACTTTGAGTCGGAGCAGAAAATGAGCCAGTAGTCTTCTTCTTTTTAGCCTCAACTTCATTTCTTTCAATAATCATCTCTTCAGCTCTCAAGGCAGTCTCTAACACTTCTCTATATGTCGGAGGCTTTTTGGCCATCTTCTCCCGAATCTCAAGATTCAATCCCCGTTCAAACTTGTTTCTCTTCAATTCATCAGTGGCTACCTGCTCCGGAGCATACTTGGATAGTCTCATAAACTGTACTTCATAATCAGCAATGGATAAATCATTCTATTTTAACTCAAGGAACTCAATTTTCTTCCTATCCCTATACACCGCCGGTGTATATTTCTCAGAAAACTCCCTTAGAAATTCCTCCCAAGTTAAAGTCAATGGTACATTTCTACTCCCCGGTACCATCTCCCACCAGTCAAGAGCATCTTGCTCAAATAGGAATACAGCACAGCTAACTTTCTTTTCTATGGTGCATTTAAACCTATCAAGGATCCTCTCAGTGCTTTTCAGCCATTCCTCGGCTATTGCAGAGTCAGTAGTACCCGCAAAGGCTTTCACACCTTGCTTCCTTATCTTTTCATAGGTCTCATCTACCACGTTACCTACAGGTGCTGGTGGTTGACCTATATTCCTCATCATCTGTACAAACTCCTGCATAAAAGGATATGCAGTAGGTAGAGGAATTTAGGGTTGTTGAGCTTGTTCAGGTCCAAGAATAAACTCAGACGACTCTTCGGGACCAACTCGAGGTGCTTGATGTTCATCCATCCTGAGATATGCAACGCACATCAACTATATGCTTTCTAAAAACTCATGCATGAGATGTAATGAATACAACATGTTTAGTATCTCGAGGAAATCTAATCCCCGCTCTAATCCTACTTAATGTAGCACCCTCAAGTGCCACATACAGTACCACATCAGGTGTACCTTAAGAGTAAACAACATATGAATAATAAAATTTTTTTAATAGGAAAAGATACTTTATATATATAAGTGCAAGTTTATATAAGTGCAAGTTTATACAATGTACTTATCTTTACATATGTATACAAATACAATATAATGCTATTACAAAATCTTTGATGCCAAAAAGGATGAAAAGCACATGAGGATGGAGAGGTTGACATCAAGAACGTTGTTGTCCTACCTGAGCTCACAAGTATAATGCTTCAAGCTCTAATCAACAAGCACTTCAAGTAAGACTATCTATTTCCTGAAAACCATAATTACAAAGGAATGAGCTTGTGACTCAATAAGCAATTATTAATACAACCATACATATAGTTCTTCTCAAGAACTAATTAAAGAAAACACATAGAATATATTGCAACACCTTAAAACACAAGAATTTAACATTTAGACTGCACATGGGAGTCCAAATGACAAAGGTATAAGTGAGCACTAAAATTTTAAGCTAATTTTGAGAATATTAAAGATGGATTCTTCTCAATCTCGAAACATGACATTGTAGAGGACTCTTTAAAGTTTTCATAGCATCAAAGCACGCCTCATTTGAAGGTCTACAGCTCATGTTATGGTCAAAATACTATAATTCTATAAGTAGGCCGCACATGGCCGTGTAATAATGGTACACGGCTGTGCGCCAGTGCCTGAGAGCTCGCATGCCTCACCTCTGGGTCTGCACAGCCGTGCTACACTGGCACACGGCCATTCTTGAGGGTCTGCATGCATGGTCTACAGATCATGTCTCAATCTTTCGGCTATAACTCTTTCTACCGAATTCGGATTCAAGTGACTCAAAAAGCTACGGAAAGCTAACTCAGAGGGCTACAATTTTTGTGAAGACACCTGGGCTGAATTCATTTATATGTATTGACTAAAATACCTTTGAAATGACTAATGATGTCAAATCATATAAATGTAACTCAATTCAAGCTACAACTTTACATTCTAAACACCCTAATCCACACCAAGCATCCCAAAACATCATAACAAGATTTTAATACGTTCAAACAATATTGTTGGTGCCTCATAGCTATAACAATACATTCATCCTTGTTCCACTCACATTTAATCTCATTCATCACAACCATATGTATTCATCATGAAATGCATGTATTTTTATACAAGTTAGTTGTCCACACTCATCTCACATGTTTCACACATAATTCTCACTTTTTCTATATTCATTTTTTTTATATATTTGTGGCTATTCCTGAGACTCTCTTGTCAGCTCAGTCTCAGACCTCATACGTATATACATATTTTATATAAATGGCCACATCTGAGACTCTCTGCCTAGCTCAATCTCCACACACATACACTTTCCTCACTTTCCTCACATCATGCTATATGCTTACATAATCAATCATTTCTCAATAATACATTATGCATATGCTTTCATCAAACTCACAACATTATTTGTATCACCTTACTATTACAAGTAGCTTGCACACAAGGTGCCATTATTCATTACAAATGCTCAATCGACCACTTAATGGTCTCATAACCAAAATATTTATACATATATTCATAATTCCTTCTCACATCAATATAAACATACATTCATCAATCTTGCCACCTCGATGGCCCATATACATCAACATAATCAAATAATTATAGTTACATGAGAGTAAATATATGTAAGCATTGTATTAATAATTACTTACCAAAAAGCTTTCACTCTATATCAAGCAAAGCTCTCCCTATTTAGTAGGGTTTTCACTTCCTCTTCCAACTCCTACACAATATATTTACCAAATCCAACAAATAACTATTACAAACCATATCAAATACATAAAATGTACTAAATTTTTTAAAATCAACATGACCTAAAACTATACACACAAAAGTCCAAAACTACTAAATTGCTACCAAAGCTAGGGTTTTTAGTCTACATCAAATTCCAATTGAAATTACTCAATTTGGATGTGTGTGGAATTAATTATGGATTTTAGAATCCATTTGGCCAAAACAGAATAAAACAGGGCATCACTATGAGTACTGAAATGTCTGGTCTAATATGACAAGTTTAAATACAAAATTCGGCCAAGTTCAAAACATAAGCAATCTAGAGGACTCTTTGAGGTTTCCAGATCATTAAACCATGCTCAAATCAGAGTTGTAAAACTCAAGATATGGTAAAAAAAATGACTGAAAAACAGAGAGGCAGAATCCGAAAATGGCAACTAAGAAAGCTTAACTCAAACCAATCCAAATACACAAGAAAACTTACCAAATGATGCTTCAATGCATAAAAGACCCTCTAAGGCTTCCTAAGGCAATGAATTGCTTCCTTGAATTAGCTCTCAAATTCTCCCAAAATCACTCTTAAGCTCACTTTTTTTCTTTCTCCCAAAACTCTCTTCTTATTCTTCTCTCTACACCCACACCCCCTAACACACACACAATTAAATATACAAATAAACAAATAACCAATCAAAACTCTTCAAAAGACCCTAAAGTCTTTCTCACTTTAATAAATAATCATCACTTTAATATTATATTCCTATATTACATATTTATCTCTTAACTAACTATAATAATAATAATAATAATAACAACAACAACAATAGTATAATAATAAATGGACATAATTAAATACACCCAAATATCATCATAAATATCCACTTGGCCCCTTCATGAATTAGGCCTAATGCACAATATCCCATAACTTTACTTGTTACAACTAACTCCAAGCTTATTGCAATCTAGTCCCTCTCTACACTCTAGTATATAGT
>CATIWO010275156.1:0-13044 GCA_949673435.1 Macaranga tanarius | reverse complement strand
CTTATTTTTTAACAATAAAAATTAATAATTATAAAAAAAACTCAAAGTCATATTTATATATTAAAATTTTTAAAATATAATTTTAGTTCATTTTTACTAGAAAATATAAAAATACAATTTAAAATTTATTTATTGATATTTAAAAAAATATAGCAAAAATTGAAACGGAATTAGCAATGGAACCGAATTCCGTCGCTAAAATTAGCAACGGAACCGAATTCCATCGCTAAAATTAGCAACGGAACCGAATTCCGTCGCTAAAAGTTTTTACAGAAATTTTGTTACTTATAATAATAAATTTCGTATTTTCTTTGAAACGGAAAATTTTGTCGCTATACGTATAAATAGAAACGGATTGATTGTCCGTCGCTATTTAGCTACGGAATTATTCCGTCACTAATTAGAAACGGAAAATTCCGTTGCTGTTTCCCATTCAATATCTTCGCGCCAACGTTCCCACAATAATTTAGCGACGGAATAGTTGTCCCTTTCTAATTCCGTCGCTAATTCCCTTTCTAATTCCGTGTCAATTCATTTAGCAACGGATTTTTATTCCGTTTCTAAAATTTCGTAGCAATTTTAAATTTCTGTTTCAAAATTTAGAAACGGAAAATTCTGTTTCTATTTCGTTATTTTCTTGTAGTGTATGCAAGGCGACCATCTTATATAATCTTCAAATCTCTTATAGAATTCATGTAAATTTCTTCCCACTCCATTTATCCAACACAAAACTCTGCAATAACATTGACCATTAATATATCAATGATAAACAAAAGCATCAAATTATCAGAACGGAGTCATATAAACAAAAAGATGAAAAAAACAAAATTACCCAAATTAAGTATTTGTTCACGTTCTTTAAAGGTTCTTTGAAGAAAATTACCAAAGAAATAAGAGCAAGTAATAGTCCGATTTTGATTGCGAATAAGACTTTTCTTGGATTCGGATAACCCATATTATACAACTTAATAACAACATGTCATATACCATTTGAAAAGCTATTGATCTTATCACAAATTGAATGAAAGCACTTGCATTTGATTACTTCTTCTTCGCTGCCACCATCTGAGCTATTTGGACTAAAATTTGAATACCCTTTTCTTAAAAGCAACATTTCGTTGCTCCTCTCTGTAAACTATATCTCAAAGATCCAATTTTTACAGCCATGAATCTCTTTGAATAGATATGAAACTCAAAGATACAAAAAGGAAGTGAAAAATTTACAATCTCTGGGAATTCAGATAGTGAAAGCAATACACACTGGAATTTTTTTAGCAAAGAACAACAATTTTTCTAATGATGTAAATCACCACCCCTGCAAGATAAATCTAAAGTCATTATTGTAATAATATATGGAAAAATTTCTCAGGTTCCACCGTCTAAAATCTGTTGATGGATCCTTTCCTTACAAATCCATTTCTCATATATCAAACCATGAAGTTCTTTTTCAGGAATTGTAGCATTCCATAAAGCCTGAATTTTTTTCTTCCCATTCCTCTGAGTAGTTATTCTTTCTTACTTTTTGGTAAAAGCTACAGTTTGTGGAGGGAGGCGAGAATTTTTCCCTCTTAGCTGCAAATAATTTTTTTCCCCCTAAAGTGTTTTGAAGGTAGCATATAATGTGGCATTGAATTATAAGGTGGTATATGATGTGTTTAAAGTTACTAATAAGTTATCAACATATTTTGAAGAGATTTCCAAAATAACTGATACATCACCACATTTTGTCAATTTTGACGGTCTAGGACTAACGCTATAAATTTTAAAAAGTTAATGAACTCAATTGAAAAACTTAAATTTTATAGAACTTAACTGAAAAGTTGATATAACTTTTAGTACTTGTAGAGTCATTATCCCAAATTAATATGGACAAGATTTCTATGCAGTGGGGTTCGGGTTTGAAACCTTGAGATCGGCTGTTGAAAGCAGACGGCCATTCACACACAAATTCATATAGTTCTGTTCATTAGCAGATTTGAACACAATCATTGGATCCATTGCTACATTTTTTCTTAACTCTTTTTGGAAATTCTGATTAGACTTATCCATCTCCAACTCTTTTTCTCTCTGTCTCTTTTTCTTTAAAGTGGCTTACTTTTTATCAGTTTTCTTGAACACCTCCCTCCCTCTTTATGGCATCTTGTATTTTTTTTTTTCGATTACTGCATTATGATATTTATGAGTTGTTGAATTTTTTTAGTATGGTAAATATATTGATGATTTACTATTTTATTTTCTTTTTATTTTTAATGTTCACACTTAATAGCGTTGGAATACTCATTATATTAGCATGTAATTTTTTTTTTCTAAATGAGTTCGAAAATGCATTTTCATATAGATCTAGTATATTAAAAGAATTTTCATTTTCTCTGGGGTGGTGATTCTAAAAATTAAATTAATTTAAATTGTTAAACAAAAGATAAGTAAAATCTATCGATCCCTTGAACTAATTCATGATATTTAACTTGTAATTTCTTTAGTTTATATATATTATTAATTACGTCTATATGTAGATTTTCACCATATCATTTTTTTTGGGGGGAGATTTTCACCATTTCATTAAAAGCTCTATAAGAGCAACAACTTGTTTATATTATTCTCTTATGAGAATAAAGAGAGAGAATATATGAGAAGATATATACATACCATTGCTAAATTAATTATTTGTATAAAAATAATAATTTTTTTATAATTTTAAAAATATGAGTTATAAACTCATATTTTTAAAATTATTTATATTTAAAATTTATTAGACTCTAATAAATCAAGTTCCACTTTATATATAGTGACAAAAATTTTAGAATAACTAATTTAAAGACATTTCATATATTATAGTTCGAATTTGAAATATCGAAACAAGAATAATTGGGCAAGTTCATGCCACTAATTTTTTATAATTATTTTTTGAAGCTAGTAGCAAGTGCATACGTGGATGGGGACTAGCTAGCCCTAGCAAGCTGCTGCTCTCAGGCACAGACTGCAACAGTTAGTGAAAGTGCCCATTAAGGGAAGGATTGCAGTGAATCCTTGCTTCCACCATCAACTGTTTGGTTAGTTTTGCAATAATGCCTTTCTCTTTTCACTATTTCGATGAACCGTTTAATTAGCATTTTCATTAATTTAATAAAAAAAACCTTACATATTGGAATTTTTTTTTTTAAATACGATACAACCCAATATGCCTTGAGGGAGTTTCACTATTGGGCTAAAATTGTTTTTATTTTAGCACATTGTTGTTTAAAATTTATTAAATTTTAATTAATTTAATTTGACCAAATAAAATTTAAAAATGATTATGTATATCAACTTAAATTCGAAATGTCTTTTAAGTGAAACTAATTCCTTGTTAACTAATTATATTAACTGTTGGTATATCAGTTATTGTAAAAAAAAAAACTTTTGGTATAACAGTTACAATAAGTGATAGATTGATATTTTTTTAAAAAAACTTTCCAAGGAAAAATTATTATTGAAAATCTTGCGGAAATACATCAACTAAGGCTTAAGGAATGGAATTTCCCTAATAATTAAGACCAGACAAGGAAGCAGATGCCCTAGCAAGGAGGTGAGCCATCTGGTTCGCTGATCTTCGAACAAATGAGATTTTTACATTCAACAACTCATTAAGAAGAAACATACAATCATAAATAATCAAATCAAAATGATAGAGGTCCACATAAGAGGAATTAACTACATTAACTACCATCAGCGAATCCACTTCCAAATCCACATTCTGCACATCAAGCTCCTTCAACAATGAGAGAGCCTCTCTCACACCGCAAGCTTTGGCCAGAAGGGGGCAGAGATTGTGATTGATAGTGCTCTTACAATAAGCTCCGCAAAATACACCAGATGAGTCTCGTATCACACAACCAAAACCAACTTTCTGGAGCTGAGAAAAAATGGCTGCATCAACATTACATTTCAAGCGACCATTTACAGGCCGACACCGCTATCAGCTCTTCTCGAAACCGAGCAACTTGCTTATAGACAATCACTCTGAGCTTGCTGCCATGTTTGGATTACAGAAAAAGCTTTGCAAAAAATAGACTGAGAGTGAAACAGTCTACCCTCCTAAATTAAGGAGTTTCGGGCAGTCCAAATATGCCAAAGAAGAGATACCACTAAACTACACTCCTCTATAGAAATAACAGAAAACATCATTGATAGCGAATCCAATAAATTAGTATTTATAGACCTAACATTTCCAGTTGGAAAGGATAACCAATACTGGCGCACATAAGGACATTGCATAAATATGTACATCACCGATTCCTCATATCCATGGCAAAAAGGGTAGACATTTATAACATTAACATAATGTTTAAGCAAATTATCCAATGTTGGAAGAACATTAGAACAAGCTCTCCACACCAGCGATTTATACTTTAGCGGAGCTTTCAAAGACCACAATGCTTCCAAAAACTATAATGATTATCAGATAAGACATTACCTGGATTAACATACAATGATTTGTAAGCACTTTTAACTAAATAAGTGCCCTTCTTCTCCTAAAACCAGAACCAACTGTCTTCTATAACCCTTATACTTAGAGGAATGCTCATAATGATGTTGGCATCTCGTTCATTAAATACATCCTGAACTACTTCATGATCCCATTCTTGACTATCAACAATAAAAAGGGAGCTAACAGTGCCTTTGCTAACTTTTTCATTAAGATCAGTTGTAATGACTGGATTATCATTGATGGGTAACCATGGGTCTAATCCAATATGAGTGTCCCTATACGACGTCGAACTCCATTCTTAATCAATGATAGATTGATATATAAATACAAAGACGAATACAAACTCACGGGCTCTTTAATTGTAGTTTTAACAATAAACCATTTAATTTTAACTTTGCTATCATATTAAGTTTTTTCTCTCCTCAGTGAAAGTTTCATTTTCTCTCCTCAGTGAGAGTTTTTTAGTCTTATTTTTCATTTCTTACTTTTATTTTCTCTCCTCAGTGAGAGTCTTTTTTAGTCTTATTTTTCATTTCTTACTTTGTCTAGGGTTATGGAAAATAGAATTGCACAGTTAGCTATTTTGACAAGAGAGGATGAGGATCTTATTTTGGAACCAGATGAACAACCTGTTTATGCATAGCAAATTGAGTTATGTCTTGTGGGCAAATTCTTGACGGATTGGGTTCTGAATTTTAGTGCAATGAGAAATAGGATGGCTAATATCTGGAGACCAGGGAGAGGTATCTGTATTAAGGAACTCTTGGAAAATCTTTATGCTTTATAGTTCTTTCATTGTGTTGATTTACAAAGGGTTTTAGAGGAAGGTTCATGGTCGTTTAATAATCATATCTTACTTTTTCATAATCTTAAACATGGAGAATCTCCTCCGGATGTTGAGTTTATTGATGTAGATATGTGGGTTCAAGTCCATGATCTTCCTATTGGTTTTATGCCAGAGGCGATAGGGAAACAGGGTTAAGGTTTGATTGGATGTACGGAAACCATTAAAGAGGTGGAAGTAGATTAGTAAGGCGGGAGGACAAAGCTTTACTCTCAAATTTAAATATGAGAAGCTTCCTAATTCTTATTTCATTTATGGATTGATGAGTCATATTAATAAATATTGTGATTGTTTATTTGAGTAATTTATTATTAATATTCATCGAGAATGGGGTCTTTGGCTTCGAGCTCCGACTAAAAATTCACTATCCAATACCTAGAAAATGATTGTGACTAGAATCGGGGGAGACGATGTTTGTAAGCCAAGAAAAAGATGATGGGATAAACATGGAAAAACTAGTTTTAATTTCAAATAAAGGAAATAGAGGGATTGGTAGAGTGAATTGTGTAACAGATATGGTTAAGGAGATTTCCTCCTATTTAAAAATGCATGCTAATCAGCCGGGAAAATCTAGCTTCTCTAATGATTCTAGTAATTATAGTATAGTGGGCCGAGATTAGAATTTAGGCCTTGATGAGAATGGGCTGCTTATAGTGGAGGATAAAAAAAGACATAGAGCTGGACATGCAGTACATCAACATTCAGAACTAATGGTCATTGATACTTATACTAATGTTGAGGCTGTTAAGTTACATTCTAGAGTAGCAGTTTCTAAAGGTATGAATTCTAATTATTCCTCTCTTGATGATTTATTCGGCGGGACCTGATGATCAGGCCTACTGCTCGCCATAAAACTCTTAAGTTGGAACTGTAGAGGATTAAGCAATCCTCGTGTAGTTTGGGCACTTGGCGAGCTGGTGAAATCCAGTAAGCTTAGTTTTGTATTTTTAATAGAGACGTTAGTGAATGACTCTTGCATGGAATAACTTCGAATAAAGTATAGTTTTCAGAACAAGTTTTGTGTTAGTGGAGTAGGTCGGGGTAGAAGTTTAGCAGCGTTGTGGGGAAATTCTATTGGTTGTGATGTTTTTGGTTTTTCGGATAACCACTTGGATTTTATTTTCCATGATTCGTCAGTTAGAGATTGAAGACTCACCTGTTTCTATGGTTTTCTGAAAAGAACCCGAAGGAAGGATTCATGGGATTTCCTTAGATGTTTAGCCTCTCAATCTTCACTTCCATGGTGCATTTTTGGGGATTTCAACAATCTTCTTTCTATCACAAATAAGAGAGGTTTAGACGTTTAGTGCCTCACCCTGAATGGCTTTTTCAAGGCTTTCATTAAGCTAATTCTGATTGTTCTCTGACTAAAATTCCTCTTCATGGGACGTAATATATGTGGGAGAGGAGTAGGGGTTCCTAAGGGTAGGTGCAAGAGCGGATGGACAAAGCTTTTGCCACTAGCTCTTGGTTTCATCTTTTTCCTCAGTGTAAGTTATCTTCATTAGTGGTTTCAACTTTTGATCATTATCCAATTTAGTTATGTCTCAAAAAGGTGATGGGATCAATTCATGTTTGAGAACACATGGCTTAAGGAATATGGCTTTCGGGAATCTGTTAATAGTTTTCTTCATTCTCTTCATGGACAGGATTTATTAGCAAAATTTCACTCTTGTATAGTATTCTTGCAAAAATGGGGTTGTGAGTTTAGTATAAAGTTTCGCGACCAGATAAAGTATTGCAAAGCCAAAATTTAGGAAGTTCAAGATAAGAGTGATGAGGAGGCTGTTCAGCAATTTAGTTTGTATAAACAACATTTTAACACAGTTCTTAAGTTAGAAGAAGTTTACTGGAAGCAATGTTCAAAGGCTTTTTGGCTTGCCGAAGGGAATGCTAACACTCGATACTTTTATGCATCGGCAACAAGCAGGAAGAGGAATAACTGTATAGTGGGTTTACATGATTCTGACAGGTCTTTATATGAGGATCAAGTTAATATGGCTAGAATTGCTAAAGAACATTTTCACTCTCTTTTTTCAGCTTCTACCTCATCTTCGACGAGTATCTTCAACTCGGTATCTGTTAAAGTGGACCAGGCTGATAATGACTTCCTTACTGCACATTTCAAGCTTGATGAATTTACTAGAGCAGTTAAGTAGATGCACTCTGATAAAGCACCTGGCCCGGATGGTTTTAACCCGGCTTTTTATCAACAGTTTTGGAAGGATCTAGGTGAAGACATATTCAAATCTTATTCATCTTGGTTAGAGATTGGCAGATTTCTATATGGTGTAAATAATGCTACAATTGTGTTGATCTCGAAGTGTAATTCACCAGACAATATGAAGGACTTTCGGCCTATTGCACTTTATAATGTGTTGTATAAGTTAATTGTGAAAGTCTTAGCTAATCGACTTAAAACCATTCTTTCAAAGATTATGTCTGGGACCCAGTCAGCTTTTATTCCGGATAGATCAATAACAGATAATGTGATGATTGCTTTTGAAATATTACATTGTATGAAGAGGAATACTCGGGGTAATAAATGAGGGGTGGCTTTGAAGCTGGATATTAGTAAGGTATATAATCGCATGGATTGGAATTTTCTATAATTAATGATGATTTATTTGGGATTTAATGATAAATGGGTGAGATGGTTATGCTTTGTATGAAGATGGTTTCCTATCCGGTGCTTTTGAATGGGGAAATTATTGGTCCTATCATTCCGGGGAAGAGGTTTAAGGCAAGGTGACCCACTTTTGCCATATCTTTTTTCTTTTATGTGTTGAAGGGCTAATTAATTATGAATGCTGAAAGACAAGGGCTTATTCATGGGTGTAAGGTTTGTCGGCGTGCACCGAGTGTTTCACATATGCTTTTTACGGATGACAGCCTACTATTTTTTCAAGCCTCCATGAATGAATATTCCACTATGAAAGACATATTGAAGGAGTATGAAAATGCTTCGGGTCAAGCAATTAATTTTCAGAAGTCTGGGATTATGTTTAGCTCTAATGTTCAGGTAGACAAGCAAAAGGAAATTTCGAAAGTGCTAGCATTGTTCTCTCCACTTGATACTGGAAAATATTTAGGTTTGCCTTCATTAATTAGTAAATCTAAAAGAGCTATTTTTAGTTTCTTGAAGAATAGAGTATGGAAACGTCTTCAAAACTGTAGTTATAAATTGCTTTTGAGGGTAGGTAAAGAGATACTCATCAAAACGGTAACATAAGCAATCCTAACTTACAAGCATTTTTTTATTGCCTATTACTATTTGTGAGGAATTACAACGTATGATGAATTCCTTTTAGTGTGGTTCTAAAGCTAATGGCCAAAAAAAGGGGATTCATTGGCGGTCTTGGTAAGCCTTGTGTAGAAGAAAATACTTGGGAGGTTTAGGATTTCGGGATATTCATGGTTTTAATCTTGCCTTGCTGGCTAAACAAGGATGGCATTTTCTTTCTAAACCACATACTTTGGTGGCTCATATCTACAAAGCTAAATACTTTTTGAATAGAACTTTTCTTAATTCTAATCTTGAAGATAATCCAAGTTTTATCTGGCGTAGTGTGTGGCAAGTGAAAGCTATCTTGGAAAAAGGATGTCACTGGCGGGTGGGCGATGGCACTCTGTTGAATATATGGAATAACCCTTGGCTACATACTTCAGCTCCTTTTAAGGTGCGGACTAGACCTCCTGAAGATGGTAAGGACTGAAGGGTGTCGAACTTAATTAATTTTGGTGGATCATGAAATGTTAAGTTATTGTAATCCTTATTCTCGGTAGAGGAAATAATTGATATTTGTAGCATTCCTTTATCTTCTAGACTGACTATGGATACTATATTGTGGCACTATATAAAGAATGGTAAATATGCAGTAAAATTTGGTTATCGGATCTATATGAATAATTTTATTGTATTGTCTCATCTGTCTCCTCAATGTTGGGCGAAATTATGGAAGTTGAATTTACCTCCTAAGGTAAAAAAAATTTCTATGGCGTTTGTGTGATGGGTGCCTCCCAACATGATCTCAGCTTAGTATGAAGAGGGTTAATACATCTATTTCTTGTCTCATGTGTGGTTCAGATGTTGAACATGTATGGCATGTCTTTATTGACTGTCCCTATGCGAAAGGGTGTTGGACATATACTGATGTTAATTTTCAATCACTGGATTTTGAAGATATTAGCAGCTGGTTTGGACATTGCTTGGAAAATGTGTCTAATGAATTGATTAATAGGATTTCAATTATTTTGTGGTCTATTTAGTTTCAACGTAACAAAAAACTTTGGGAACATCATTATTTTCCTCCTCATAAAGTAGTGGACAGAGGGTTGGAGTTCTATAGAGAATGGGCCGAAGCAAAAGCACGGCGTCAAACTTCTGCTATGAGCTCGATGATGGGATTTGATATTCAAAGCTGGAAGAGACCACCAACTGGGTGGTTGAAATGTAATGTTGATGCGGCAATCTCAGTTGATAAAGGAAAGGTTGGTATAGTTATGCTTATTCGCTCTGATGCGGGTCAATTTTTGCATGGGCAGATGATGGTTTTACATGGGTTATTTTATGTGAATGAAGCTAAAGCAGTGGGTCTGAGGAATGCTATAATATGGTGTCTTGAAATGGGTCTGCATAGGGTTATCTTTGAAACTGATGCTAAATGTGTAGTGGAGGTTTTTCATGAGCCTGGGGAAGACCTATCTGAATTTGGAAATATCATTTTAGATTGTATTGAGTTTAGCAAAAGAGGAGTTGATTTCTTTGTGGCATTTGTAAGGCGACAAGCAAATGGGTGTGCCCATGGTCTTGCTAAGGCAGCCTGTTTTCACGCTTGTGCTAGAGTTTTTCTACACCTCATGCTCTTTTGGAGGATTTATTGGTTATTGATTTGGTTTCAAGTTAATAAAGTTTGATGGTTTTGATTAAAAAAAAAAAACCAAAAAACCATTTATTCCTTTAATCCACAACATTTTTTACCCAAGATAGAATTTTCATTTAAAATTTTATTTATGAAAATATAAATTTTACCAAAAAAATGATTTAATATTAATATAAAATTTTAATATATTAATATATATCCTAAAAATTTACATATAAATGAATTGAATTTTTTTACATATAAATAAAAATACTATTTTTTTTTTTGTCAAACATCACTTGAATTTTTTTAAAAATACCTTTGTTTATTCTTAAATTTGATGATGTAGAACTTTTTTAAAATTTTAAATCTCAAAGAGAAAGGATAATGAGGTTAGAGTGTTCAATATTGACTCTTTAAGTCTCTAAATACTATCTATAATATATATAAATGTATAAAGAGGGGGTAGACACGTGAAATTATAAAACTGTCTATATTATTTATTGGATAATTTAGTAATTTATCAATTAAAATTAAATTAAATTATTTAAAATTACAATTGTAATTAAAATTGAAATTGTACTTCCTATTTTAATTAGGTTAACTTATAAAATTTATATAATTTAGTAATATATTAATTGAAATGAAATGAAATGAAAATATTTAAAATTACAATTATAATTGACTTGAAACTGTATTTCCTATTTTAATTAGGTTGATTTATAAAATCTAGATAATTTAGTAATATATTTATTGAAATTCAACTAAATTAATTATTATTATAATTATAATTGTAATTATATAATATTTCCTATTTTAATTTTATAATTAAATTATATAATATTTCCTATTTTAATTAGGTTAACTTCTATTTTATATAATATAAATTAATTAAATAGTAGATTCAGTTATAATTTAAATAAAAGTAAATATATTTAAAAAAATACTAAAATTAAAAATATTAAAAAGGTAATATATAGTGAGTGAAAATAAGAGAAACATAATGTTAAAAATATTAACAATTTAATTGATAAAAAATTTATTATGAAAATTATTTAAATTAATTTAAATAAATTTGAATTATTTAATGATTAATTACAATAATAAATTTAAAATTGTAAATAAATTTTTTGTGAAACAGAAAAGTATTAATTTAAAAAAAATTAAAAAGTGATATATAATTATTAAAAAAAGATAAATACTAATATTATAAATGTTAAAATCATGAAAAAAATTAATTTGTAATGAAATTTATTTAAAATTTTAATAAAAGATAACTAAAATTAATTTATTAATTTTTTATCTAATGGTTTGTTATGCTTATAATCTAAAAATAGTATATAGAATTTTCTTTTAAAAAATGAAGTACTAAAATAAAAAAATATTATTTACCAAAAAAATAGAAAAATTAATGTAAAAATTGTTAAAAATACTACAAAAAATTAATTTATTAAAATATAATAAAATAAAGTATTTAAAATTATATTTTATATTGACTAATTATAACTATAATTTAAAAATAATACATAAAATATTTTTAGAAGATAAAAATATTTAAAATATATTAAATTATTTTGTAATTTAAATTTATTTTATAAAAATGAGTTTAATAATAAAAAAATTACATGCAAATTACGCGTTGTATTTACTAGTTGTAATAAAAGAAAAACAGAATGGGAGAAGGTTTTTATTAATATACTTTTTATTGATTGATCCCACAGTACACAGGTAACTAGAGAAGGTAACTACTAACTAGAGAATGAAGAATATATAATATAGCTCATACCTACACGTGATAGGTTTGAAATATAACATATATTCATAAACTAGTTCCTTAAAACTAGCAATCAACTAATAAGAAACTAATAAATGTTTGAAGCTTCCTTTATCAAATAAACTACCATTTATGTAGAAAGTTGTTACTCTTATTAAATGTTGAATGCTAAATATAATAAATACTGAATTTTTTAAGTATTGAATTAAATAAATTAATTTGATAACTATAAGTGTTGAAAATCATAAAAGTGATCAATTTTACCGATTTAATCTTGTGATATTGATAAGTAAATAATAAATTTTAAATAATAAGAATAAAATAATCAATCTAATAAAAAAAATTTAAAATCTAATAACTTAATATGTTAAGTAGATATTTTAAGTCAAAAATTTTAACTTATTATTTTAAGTAATTTTTAACTTAATTAAATAATTTAAGTGGGCTTATTTTGGGTTATCAAACTAACTTAAAATAAATTTTTTTTTTGAAAACACTAACTTAAAATAATTAAGCGCTGAATATATTAATTTTCAGCATCAAGTGGTGTTATCAAACAACACGAGCCATATTCCTTGAATAGATATTTAAATGAGTATAATCTCTCTTTATCTCTCCATAAAATGTGGGATACTAGGGGTGTTCATCAGTCGGTTCAGTCGGTTTTGGGCTGTTTTTCTGACCGAACCGAAATAACTGAATTTCAAAAATATGAAACCGAACCGACCGAATTGCATTGTAGAACCGAACCTATTTCGAACCGAAATTTTCGGTTCGATTTTACGAGTTTTAACTATTCAAATTTATAAATTAGGCCAAAATCCCTTTTTTTCAACTTGTTTCATAATTTTTCAACTTGTTTATATAGAATTAAACCGAACCTATTTCGAACCGAAATTTTTGGTTCGGTTTTATGAGTTTTAACTATTCAAATTTATAAATTATGCCAAAATCCCTTTTTTTCAACTTGTTTCATATTTTTTCAACTTGTTTATATAAAACTAACATTAAACATAAACCGACCGAACCAACCTATTTATATATTTATATTAAATTTGTATATATTTTTAAAAAATATTTAGAAATATAAAAATAA
>CATIWO010274958.1:0-11491 GCA_949673435.1 Macaranga tanarius | reverse complement strand
TACTTGTGGGTACCATCAAAAAGGAATAAACCAAAATAATTCTAGTTAGTTTGAGTATTGATGAGTATTCCGATAAAAAAAAAAACTTATTTGACTAAAATTTTAATGTCAACTCACTTGAATAATGTAAGCATTATTATTATACATCACTTGAATACCATTTTTTTTTTTGAAATTATGTATATGAATTATTTGATATACATAATATGAAAAAAAATGAATAAAAAATATTTGAAATTAGATGAAACTAAAATATTAAATATATTTTTGAAAAAATAAGAGACACTTAATAGTCAGTTGGTGTTGTTGCTTTATAGTTTATTAGTTTCATTTTGGTTGCTTTTTGGTTTCCAATACTATTTTTTATGATTGTATTTTTTTAGGGTGCTAATATTCTTTTTAATGATAAGAGTAATTTTGAGTGTTGTGGAAGACTTAAGCCGAAGGACAAAGACAAATTGGAAGTGATTCTTGTTTATTAGTTTCATTTTGGTTGTTTTTTAGTTGATTTTGATTTTTTGATATGCTTTTGTATGATTGTTTTTGTTTTTGATTTGTATTAGTTTAGTTTATTAGTTTCATTTTCGGTTGCTGTTTGGTTGGTTTTGATTTCCGATATTCTTTTGTATGATTGTTTTTATTTTTTATTTGTATTAGTTTAGTTTATTAATTTCATTTTGGTTGCCTTTTGGTTTCTGATATTATTTTTTATGACTGTATTTTTTAGGGTGATAATATTATATTTAATGATAATGGTGATTTTGAGTGTTAATACTTAAGTCGAAGGATAAAGATAAACTAACTGAAAATCTGTTGACGTTGTTGTTGAGATAGGAAGTGATTCTTGTTTGATATATGTTATTTATACTACGAATTTATTTTTGTATCTTTATGGTTTATTTTTGGTTTCTGATTTCATTTGCGATTTGTTATTTTTAAGTTAGGATGAAAAGAATATGGAAGACGATTCAATTGATGTTGCTAATGTTATCAGTAATGTAGTTAGAGCTGTTGGAGCTATGAGTGGTGAACTTGTATTTTTTTTTTTTGATTTATATTAATTGAGTTTATTAGTTTCGTTTTGCTTGCTTTTTAATTGATTTTTGGTTTCTGATATTTTTTTGTATGATTTTTTTTATTTTTAATTTGTATTAGTTGAGTTTATTTGCATTCACTATTGTACTATTTCAACATTGTCATGGTTTCTTTTTTCTATTCATTAATTTCTACTTATGTTGAGTTTAAACCTTTTCATTTTAGGTTTTATGAATTGTACTTTAATAGAGATAAAGCTATGCCATGCTTATTATTTTGTTTAGGATGTGAATGCTGTGGTGATATTTGATAAAACTAACAACTACATTATTCTTTTGGTATTAATAATATTTTTTTGAACAAAATATTAATACTATTAACATATATATTTACGAATAACATGAATTAATTTCATTTAAAATTTTAAGTTAAAAATGGATGAACCTTTAAATATTCAAAAAATGAGTTAAAATTGAAAAAAAGACACAAATTAGAATAAAATTAATTAGAATTACAACTACAAAGTAGATTAGGCTAAAATATGAAAATAAAAAATTTTGAATAAAATTACAAATTCACAAAAAAAAAAGGTCATTAGGCCTCCTTCATTGCACATATATGATAGCACAATCTGTCTATAGTTTAGCTTTAGTGAATAACGAGACCAAAATGGCAACATCCCTGAGAAATACAAACCAATATTATAGACATGAAATGTAATCAACTGCTTTCTCAAAGCTACATTAGATAGTACAATATCATACTTTGTAAAAATGTAAAAGAATTTTTTGTATCTTAAAAAAGAAAATGTTGACCTCAAGGTTACAATCTCTAATTTTGATAATGACAAAGTTTGATAAATATTTATGGACTAATGGATTTTTGTAAGTGATGGTATCAAAAGGAGCTAACAAGTTTAAAGTTCAAGACTTTGTATGCAATCAAGTCCAATTGTGGTGTTGGAGGCCCAAGTTAGGAGATGTGAAAGCCCATGAAGAAAGAAGAAGGGCATCTTGGCCATTTAGGAAAATTTGTGAGGGTAAAGGAGAGATAAAATATTTCTTGGAAGCCAAAAATTGGTTTTTGCATAAAAATTATAAAAATACTTTTTGAAAGACAAAATGTATCTTACCAAAAAAAATTTTCACCATATGCTCAAAATTGCAATATTTGATTTTGTGAAAATTTAAATTTTTTGGTTGGTAACTTTCCTCATTAAGCTTTTTAAGTTTTTATTGTAAAATGGTCCATATGTGAATAAAATTGCTTTTTATTTTACCAAGATCGTTTTTGCACTAAAATGGAATACTTTTACATGTGTTCTTTGAAGACACCATTGTGCCAGTCTAATTTTGGCAATTTGACTCTGAAATTTTTAGAGCACTTTTGTAGAAGGTTGATCTTTGTTGAGAAGTCGATTTTAACTCTGAACCAAGCAAAAGAATTTTATCACTCTTCATATATTGGCACTTCATATATTTGTCTTTGCATAGATTATAGTAACAATTGACTTTTTAAAAAGTAGGGCAACCTTATTTGTGCAAACATATATATTCATCTCTTTTCCAATTTGCATGGCAAGGGTTTTGGTGTGTAAAAATTGTTGTTGTTGGTTTTGGTAGAGAGAGCTTTCAAAATGTTTTTGTGCTTCTTTGAGTGATATTCTTTCTCTCTCAAATCCATAGAGCTTCAATTGTATTATCTTGTCTTTGTGAGAGACACAAATACATAACCTTCAAGCCATTGAGATTTATTTTGAAAGGCACTATTGAGAGAGCAATGAGTGCATAGTTACTAGAGCTTGTTAAAACCAGTACCTGTATGCAGTTGCTGGAGCTATTGGGAAAACCAGTACGGGATTAGTTATTGGGGCTAACAAAACCAGTGTGGGCAGCAGCTTAGGAAAGGGTAGTACTAAGGCTGTAAATGGTTTTTCTCTTACCATTGAAAAGAGATCATTTTAAGAGTGAAAAATCTTAAGGATTTTTTCTTGGGGAGTGGATGTAGGCAAGAGGTGTCAAACCATGATAAATCTTTTATGTTGTATTATACTTTCTTTTGAATCTATTTTTGATGATTGTGATGCTTTCCAAATGGGTAAACAAACCAGGTCTTCCTTTAAATCTGAAGGCATGATTTCCATTTCCAGACCTCTTGAACTTTTACACTTTGACTTATTTGGACCCATTTCCCCATATAGCTTAGGAGGTAAATCTTATGCTTTTGTTATTGTTAATGATTATTGAAGGTTTACTTGGACTCTCTTCCTAACTCACAAGGATGAGGTATTTGACAAGTTTGTTCATCTTTGCAAGAAAATCCAAAATGAAAAAGGAGTCAATGTTATGTTAATTCAAAGTGATCATATTAAAGAATCTAATAACAAATCCTTTGAAAATTTCTGTAATGAACATGGGATCAAGCACAACTTCTCAGCCCCAAGAACACCTCAGTAAAATGGAGTGGTTGAAAGAAAGAATCGGACTCTTTAAGAAGTAGCTCGAACCATGATTCATAAAGCTAATTTGCTAAAGTACTTCTGGGATGAAGCTACAAGTACAACTTGCTACATCTTGAATAGAGCATTGGTAAGATTTTCCTTGAAAAAGACCCCATATGAACTGTGGAAAGGTAAAAAGCCTAATGTAGGCTATTTTAAAGTTTTTGGGTGTAAATGATTTGTTTACAATAATAAAAAGAATCAACTTGGTAAATTTGATGCTAAAACTAATGAGGCTATCTTTCTAGGCTACTCTGAGTATAGTAGAGCATATAGAGTCTTCAACAAAAGAACTCTTATTGTTGAAGAATCTATTTATATGGTTTTTAAGGAATCTAACCAATCTCTACCTAGTAGAGATGTTGATGATGATCTTGTAGGTATTGAGTCACCCTCCAACAATGAGAAAGAAATCATCAGGACCATGTGTATAAGGACGCTCAGAATTAGGTTGAGTCCACAAATCAGACAATTCAGCTTGAGGACAGTCAGGAAATTCATCAAACTATGCCCCAAAGAAATCAGTTTGATGAACACTAAAGTGAATTACCAAAGGAATGGAGATATCATAGACATCATTCAAAGGATAACCTTTTTTCGAATCCTAATGAGAAAATGATGACCAGGGGAGAGCTTAGAACAATGTTGGGAAATGTAGCATTTATTTCTCAAATACAACCCAAGTCCATTGATGAAGCTCAATAATATGAAAATTGGCTTATGGCAATATAAGAGAAGCTGAATCAGTTTGAAAGAAATCATGTTTGGAAACTTGTACCAAGACCCAAGGATCACTCCATCATTGGAACAAAATGGCTATTCAGAAATAAGCTTGATGGGTATGGAAATGTGATAATGAATAAAGCAAAACTAGTTGCTCAAGGTTACAACCAAGAAGAAGGAATCAACTTTGATGAGACATTTGCACCGGTTGCAAGGATTAAAACAATTAGAATAATTTGTGCCTTTGCTTACTACAAGAACTTTATGCTCTATCAAATGGACGTGAAGAGTGCATTGTTGAATGGGTTCTTGAATGAGGAAGTCTATGTGAAATAGCCTCCTAGTTTTGAGGACTGCTATAAACCTGATTTTGTGTTCAAGCTAACCAAAGCTTTATATGGTCTCAAGCAAGCTCCCAGAGCTTAGTATGAGAGATTGAGCAAGTTTTTGTTGGAAAAAGGATTCAGAAAAGGAAAGGTGGATACAACTTTGTTCATCAAAAACCAGCTTGAGGATATCTTAATTGTGCAAGTCTATATGGATGATATAGTGTTTGGCTCAACAAATGATGAGCCGAGTAAAGGCTTTGAAGAAACCATAAGAAGTGAGTTTGAAATGAACATGATAAGAGAACTAAATTTCTTCCTTTGGCTTCAAATAAGACAATGCAAAGAAGGGATTTTCATAAATCAGTCCAAGTACACCAGAGAGCTACTAAAGAAGTTCAAGATGGATTAAACTAAAACAGCCAAAACTCCCATGAGTACCACAGTCAAGCTAGAGAAAGATGAAAAAGATAAAAAATATTGACAACAAGATATTTAGAGGTATGATTGGCTCACTTTTGTACCTAATTCCAAGTAGACCCGACATTCATTTTAGTATTTATCTTTTTGCTCGTTTTCAAGCTGACCCTAAAGAATTATATCTATTAGTTTTAAAATGAATTTTCAAGTATCTTATGGGAACTAAAGACTTAGGTCTATGGTACCCTAAAGGTACTTTATTTGATCTTTTTGGTTATAGTGATGCTGATTTTACAGGTAGTAGAATTGACAGAAAAAGCACTTCGGGTACATGCCAGTTGCTTGGAGCTAATCTGGTATCCTAGTTCAGTAAGAAACAAACATCAGTAGCTCTCTCTACTGCTAAAGCTGAATACATTTTAGCTGGAAGTTGTGTAGCTCAAATACTCTGAATAAAACAAGAGCTTGAAGATTTTGGTTTGAGGTACAAACATATCCCTATTATGTATGATAATACAAGTGCCATTAATTTGTCTAAAAATCCTGTATTGCACTCTAGAACTAAGCATATAGAGATTAGATATCACTTTATTAGGGGTCATGTTCAAAAAGGGGACATTGAGCTGGTATTTGTGCCTGCTGAAAATGTAACATCCTGCTCTAGAATTTTCTAAGTTTTAGATAAGTTTATGGACTTATTTATTATAGAAATAAGTTCTGGGTCTTGATTTGTGCCTAAAAAGCATTTAGGGGTCAAAATGGATATTTTGCTTTGAAAAAATTAATAATAATATTTTTGAAGGTTATTGTACCAACCTCATTTCTTTACGTATCTTTCTTCTTCTTCTTCTTTATTTTCTTTTCTTCTTTCTCTTCTTTTCTCCATTTTTTCTTTTCTTCCTCTATACTTTATCTCCACCAAATTTTCTTTTTATTTTTGCAAGCTTAAGGATTTAAGACAATAATTCAAGCTTCCTTTATCAAATTCAAGATTTACAAAAGAATATTTGGTAAGTTTTTAAATTTAAACTTTTAAATTCTTGAATTATGCTAAATTTGATGTTTTAGTTGAATTTTTAAGTTTTTATGTTTGAATTGATTATAAATAGACCCCTGAGATGTTTAGGATTGTGTTTGGTTGAGTTTTGGATTGTATTCTGGTGTTTTTAAGTGTTTTAAATGAGTTTTGGCATTTTAAAATGCGGAGGCGGTGCCTCAATGCAGAGACGGGCGCCTCTGTACAAAGACTGGCACCTCTGTGAGAAGATGGATACCTCTGTGCGGAGGCAGGTGCCTTTGTGCAAAAACGAGCGCCTCTGTGCACAGAGGCAATGCCCCTGTGCATAAAAAAGGTGCCTCTGCACCTCTAGAGGCTCCGAAACTCAGTTTTGAGCATTTTCGGACCATTTTTCAGGTCCTATAACATGTCCTTTAGCCATAGATCAGTCTAAAATGAGTAGAATTGAGATTTAAGATAGTATTCTAATAATTTTATTTACGGATATTAGGATTGGATCAAATTGGAGCCGTAGAGGCTAGGGCAAGCCCAGCCGACTAGGTTTCAGTTCAGCAGGCTCAGGTGAGTGGAAACATATATAAAACTATTTTGAAACTATATATATATATATGAAAAAATGTGTTTTACATTTTAGAAAAAGGTTCTTTATGATTTGCATCTGATGTTTCCTTACAAATAGAGTTTATCAAGTAATATTTTATAAAGCATAATTATATTAGTTTCTTAGCTTTTATATGGGAACATATAGCTTATGTTTATGATTGAATTAGCAAAAGTTGTTTAAAATAATGATATGTTTATTATTTTAGTACTATGATTATGTTTTTCAGTTTTATTTGGTTATCAGTTTATGATTTATCAATAATGGTTCTAATAGCTATTTGTGAAATATTAATAACTTGGTTTATGGATAAAACTATACACTCGTATTATGTACCCATTTGATTGCATCATGATGACTGGTGTTTATTCAGATATATTATTCAAAAACTATCTTGGGGACAACGCTTGGTTATATATATAGCCTTGGGGGTGTACAATCGGGTGGTTAAGCCTTAGGGGCCAGCTCTGCGTATGCATATGACCAGAATTATGATAGTAAGTATATGTGCACATAGGACGCTAAGTCGTCAATGCCGCCCATTGTGTTAGCACAGTCTTTGGTTACATATTAAGGAGTGTATGGAATAGTATTTTTATGAATATAATATTTTAGTCTTAACTCAGCTTGTAAGGAAGTTGATTAGCTAAAGCATTATATTGTGTGGAATAGTACTTTTATTAATATAATGTTTTAGTCTTAACTCAGCTTGTAAGGAAGTTGAGTAGCTAAAGCATTATATTGTGTGAATAGTATTTTTATGAATATAATATTTTAGTCTTAACTCAGCTTATAAGGAAGTTAATTAGCTAAAGCATTATATTGTACGGAATAACATTTTTATGAATATAATATTTTAGTCTTAACCCGGCTTGTAAGGAAGCGATTTAGCTAAAGCATTATATTAAATTAGTTTATGAAAATTCTGTATTTTGAATTTAGCAGTTTATTGAGCTTATATTATTTATAAGGTAGTTTATGAATATATGGTTTTTATGATATTTTCTCAACTTATAAATTTCTATTTTTATGATCAAGCAGTTTTAGTGATATGATTATAATTATTTTAAGCTAATAGCTTGTGTTCCACTTTAAAGTATTATATTTAAAGTTAGTCTACTCACTGAGTATTTTTGTACTCACTCTCTTTTATTTTTAAAATATTTTCAGATCCAACAGTGTAGCATCTGTAGTATCTCTTAGGATCTGTTTGGTACCCAACAGTGTCTAGTAGAGGTTGAGCCAATAAACTCAGACTTTTGGACTTTTATTTTATTATTAAGTTCTTATTTATTAATCAGTAGATGGACTTGTATTTTAACAAATATGAGATTGTTATAAAAGATTCTTAGTATGAATAATGACAACTTTTATTTTAAGTCCATCTTTATGTTTGAGGTTTGATATTATATTAATAGCATTAGTATGTGAGTTCAGCATAGCAGGTCGCATCCGGCTCGATAGGTAAAGGAGTGGGTATGACAATTTTTGATATCAGAGCCTAGGTTTTAAAGAGCCTAGGGTAAAGAGTTAGGGTATAAGAGCTTAAGTTTAGCAGCTTACCTAGATTTAGCAGTTTGCTTAAGTGTTTATCTTTGAGATATAATTGTTAAGTCTAAGACTTTATTGTTATTATGGTTTTATAGATCATGCTGCCAAGACTTAGAGGTGGTAGAGGCTGTGGTAACCGTGGCTGTGCCACTAGGCTTGATGATATTGGCCAACCTCATAGGAGTTTTTTTGATCATCCAGAGAGGGTGGATGATATGTCGGTTAGTGGAGGGGAACATGTGAATTCCACCTCAGCTGGTGTATCTAGAGCGTATCCAGCTGCTCCACAGCCACAACCTATTCCTTTACCTCCAGTTCAACCACAGGTTCCACCTATTCCTCAGCCAGAGCCATCAGTACCTCAGTTTTAAGCTGATGCTAGTATAGGAGCTCTGATGACGCAGGCTTTCGTAGCTGCTCATGAGCAATATAGAGATCCCTGGATGATAGTGGATCGTGCACGAAGATTAGGTGCATATGACTTTGAGGGGTCAATTGATGGAGGAATAGCTGATGAACGGTTAAAGAAATTGGAGAAAGCCTTTCTGATTTTGGGATTGACGGAGGTGGAGAAGGTGCAGAACGTGCACGAATTTGTGAAAGGTCTAGTAAATAATTGGTTGTCAAGGATTCGCCATTTATATAGTGAAGGACTGATATGGACCATGTTTGTCACAAAGTTCTATAAGGAATATCTGGCGGGTACATATAAAAAAAGCAAACAAGAAGCTTTCTTTAAGCTGAACCAAGGGAGTTTATCAGTCAAAGAATATGCTGATAAATTTGAAGACCTCTATTGCTTTATCACATAGATTATGCCTTTAGAAAAGATCAAGTGCGATCAGTTCAGAAGTGGACTGAAAGCTCAACTGAAAACTGGGATAGCCTGGTACGAAGGAAATAACTTTTGAGAGCTAGTTCAAAAAGGACCCACTTTTAAGAAAGCCAGGAATGAGGAAATGGAAGCAGAGCAGAGGAACAAAAGATTTAATCCGGGTTCTTCTCAAGGATTTCCAAATAAGCAAGTTAACAGAGGGGGTAATACATTTCCACCTAGGTCTGGTTATAATGGAAGTGGACAAAGCTCTTATGTAAATAGGGGACAACAAGGAAATTAACCCCAAATGAGCCAAAGTTCAGTACGACAACTAGCTGGAAACTCAGCCAGCGGTCAAAGGCAAACTTGAGGAGGCATGCAACAGAATAATCCGAGAAGACTCGCCTACCCTCAATGCCAAACTTGTGGCAAGTTCCACAAAGGGGAATGTAGAAAAAGAGCAATGACTTGTTATGAATATGGAGAAGTGGGCCACATTAAGAGAGATTGCCCTTTTTTGGTGTAATTTGGTGGTTCAGGACAAGGAGCTATGGTTCTTAGAAACTAGAGTGGTAGTAGGAACTATCCACCAAATAGGTAAGTCACCACCGATTCTAGTCCTAGTATGGGTAAAGGTCGAGCTGTGGCCGCAACATCTCAATAAGGCTAGAGTTCCCAGCAGAATCGACCTGTGACGTAGGCTAGAGTCTTTGCGATGACACAAGAGGAAGCACTAGCATCTCTAGAAGTTGTTATGGGTATGTTGACTATCTTTGACTGAGATGCATATGTGTTATTTGACTTAGGAGCTACACATCCCTTTGTGTCCCATTCTTTTGCATTGTATGCTAAAGTTAAGCCTAGTCCTTTAGATGTTAATATGATTGTTAGCAATCCTTTGGGGAACTCTAAGATTTGTGAGAAAGTATGCAAAGATTGTGTAGTTAAGATAGGTGAGCATAAACTTCTAGCGAATTTAGTTCCCCTAGAACTTCAAGGTTTAGATGCAATCATAGACATGGATTGGCTATCTCGCCATCGTGCTATAGTGGATTATTTCAAAAATGTTGTAGAGTTTGATCATCCTGGGGAAGAAAGATTTTCTTTCCAAGGTTTACGACATGCTCTTTTCTTCTTATTTGATATCAACCATAACTACAAGGAAAATGCTAAGGAAAGGTTGTCAAGCATATCTTGCTTATGTGGTTGATACTAAGTCCGAAGGGCCGAAGATGGAAGATATTCCGATAGTGTGTGAGTTTGAAGATGTTTTTCCTGAAGATCTTCCAGGTTTACCTCCAGATCGAGAGATTGAATTTGCTATTGATGTGATTCCGGGTACAGCTTTAATTTCACAAGCACCTTACAGAATGGCTCCCGCGGAGTTAAAAGAATTGAAGATTCAATTATAGGAGCTTTTAGATAAAGGCTTCATTAGGCCTAGTGTATCCCTTTGGGGAGCACCAGTGCTATTTGTGAAGAAAGAGGATGGTTCGATGAGGCTATGCATAGATTACCGACAGTTGAACAAGGTTACGGTGCAGAATAAGTATCCATTACCTCGTATTGATGATCTTTTTGATCAATTACAAGGAGATAAAGTTTTCTCAAAGATCAAATTGAGGTTTGGGTACCATCAACTGAAGATTTAAGAAATGGATATACCTAAGACGACATTTAGGACGCGTTATGGACACTATGAGTTTCTTATTATACCGTTTGGGTTAACCAATGCACCAGCTGCTTTCATGGATCTCATGAATAGAGTGTTTTAGAAATACCTGGATAAGTTTGTGATTGTATTCATAGATGATATACTGGTATATTCTTGAAGTAAAGAGGAATATGAAGAACATCTATCTGAGGATGGTTTTACAAACTTTGAGATGTGAGCAGCTATTTGCTAAATTGAGTAAGTGTGAATTTTGGCTGGATCGAATTATTTTCTTAGGGCATATTATATCGGCAGAAGATGTTTACGTAGACCCTAAGAAAATTAAAGCAGTAGTCAATTGGGAACCGTTAACCAATGCCACAGATATAAGGAGTTTCTTGGGATTGGCTGGTTACTATCATCGATTTGTTGAGGATTTCTCAATCATAGCAGCTCTGTTAACAAAATTGCTAAGGAAGAATATGAGGTTCATATAGACAGAAGAATGTCAAGAGAGTTTTGAGAAGCTTAAGAAATGTTTAACTTCTGCACCAGTGTTAACTCTTTAAATAGACGGCGGTGAATTTGTGATTTATAGTGATGCATCTAGAAAGGGATTAGGCTATGTACTCATGCAACATGGGAAGGTGATAGCCCACGCTTCTAAAAAATTGAGGCCATATGAATCGAATTATCTGACACACGATTTGGAGTTAGTAGTTGTTATGTTTGCTCTCAAGACGTGGAGGCACTATCTTTATGGTGAGACGTGTCAAATTTTTACCGACCATCGATCTCTGAAGTATCTTTTGAGTCAGAAGGAGTTGAATTTAAAACAAAGATGAT
>CATIWO010274954.1:0-21482 GCA_949673435.1 Macaranga tanarius | reverse complement strand
ATTCACTTAGATTCTAATTTATGTAAATAGAATTTTAAAAAATAAGAAAATAGATATACATGTAATGAATTTGAAATTATAGAGTTTCGAAGGAAAGAATGCATAAATATTGAAAGGTGAAAAAATAAATTTGAAGGATGTAAATTGTGTCTTATTCTGTTAATGGTGGAACTGTTTGTCTTGAGTTTCATCTTGAATTCTTGTTTGTATAAGCCATTGGAGATGATGTTTGTTGTGACATTCCCACTATAATGTGCATTATAACTAACCTTTTGAATTTTCTCCAAATTTCATCACCATTTCTTATTAGCTGCATCATATAATAACTTTTTATATTTTCATGGTAGTGTTAACGCAAATTTCTTGTCCTGAAATTAAGAAACAAGAAAAATAGTAACAAACATCAAAATTTAATGATCAAGAAAAAGGGTACAATCTCTATAAGTATAGAAATTAAATCCTTTAATGCTTTCCTTCATTGATGATGGCTCAAAGGCACAAAAGGTTTGTTCTTGAATCCGTTGTAGAAGACTCCTCCGATTTGATGAAGAAAACGAGCTAGATCAATCACGAGCTTTGGAGCAGTTTTGTGAAGATCCTTGATTTGGTATTGAATTGCTGAAGCTTTGGTTGCTTGAAGAGAAATCTGCAAAGCTTTGGTAACAAAGTCTCGGCATCTTGACTCTCTTGAATTCTTGTGTCTTCTTCTTTTTTTTTTTTTTTCTTTTAAAATGAACCACAAGCACTCCTATTTATAGAGGATTTAAGGAGGTACAATTATGGTATTTTCTTGTAGAAAAAGATATATATATATATATATATATATTCTCTAATTTATTAGAAAATAATATATACTCATTATTTTTTTTAGGTAAGAATATATAGTTTTTAAAATTTTTTTATTATTGGACATTATTTAACTAGTCTAATAACCATCAAATAAGTTTGTTGGGCTAATAAGACAAATCCAAATTTATTAATGGGTTTTGAAAATTTATATATCTACAAATGCCCCCTCAAGACTTGACCACTTAAACTTTTTTTTTTTTAGCGGTCATGTCTTGAATTTTAACTTAATTCTACTTCATCCAATTTTCTTGAGTTTTTTTGAATCACCGAGTTCTTGGACCGAGCCCATTACCTTGCAAGCATATTTGGATCGAATCCAAATCCTCATTGTTAACACATATGAATTTGAAGAGAATATAAGCCCAAAAGTCTTGCTTTTATTTTTTTTGCCCTTGCTTAGACCAACCAAAAGAAGAAAAATTATGTGCCCAAAAAAAGTTATCTCTTTATGCATTTTTTCTAATTCAGAATTTGCATTGTTTGATTTTTTTTCTTCCTTAGCAAGTCCAAAATTCCTAATTGAAGTAGGAAAAGAAAAAAATTGCTTGAGTAGCAATTTAATTGTACCACTATAAATAGACACCTCTATTTTTCTTTATGCATCCTTTCTTGTGCCATTGTTTATCTTCTGAGGACTTGGGCTTAACTTCATCATTTGTGAGTTTTTCTTTTTTTTTTTCTTGGCCTGCATGAATTTTCTAGTGCCAATGCATGACCTTTTTTTTTCTTACATGTTTCTTTGCCCTATATGAATCTTGCATGACCTTTTGCTTTTTTTTTTTAACTGCATGAATTTTGCATGAGTTTTTTTCATAAGCATGCATGAATTTTGCATGAAAATAGGTGGCAACTTTGGTAAGTCCATATTATGAAATTTTTTTCATGAGTCTTTGCGAAGCTATGTATATCTTTTTTTTTTTTTGAAATGTGCAAATGAGCTGCATGATTTTTTTTCATGCCTATATTGGACTTGCATTCATGGGCTTACGTTACCCCTTTTTTTTTGCTTGCTTTTTTTCTTTTTTTTTTTGCATGATTTTTTTTGCATGAAATTTTACTTTTACTTTTTTTTTTATAGTGTGGAGACCAAACTTTTAGCATGAGCTATAAACTTTTAAAGAGCTCCACTCGCGACTGCATTTTCTTCAATGGTCGATCTACACTCTACATCTCAACATGGTCGTCTTCAAAGAGATTGCTTCTTCAACGTCAATTAAGTTCTTATTTTAGATGACAAAGCTTCAAAGATGTAGGATGGCACATCACTCGAAGTCTATCCACCTGCAATTAGACATTTTACTCCCTCTTGGTCTTTCTTCAAAGATGCTCATCATTTGACTTCTTGGGGTTCCACACAAGATGTCAACAACTACAAGAATGCTATTACTTCAACTTCAAGTGTAACATTCCTTCTCTCTTCACTTTACACAACTGCATCTTTATCCAATCAGCTACCATTGCTAAAGTTGTATCAACAATGGAGAAATATCATGGGGGTCATTTTCTTCATTCTTGGGTGGGGCTTCTTACATTAAAGGCTATTAGGAATGGACAAAAGATGTGTTATTAAGCTGTGAGCAAGAATTGAACTCGTCCAAGCTTTATGATGTAGTTTTCGCTTTGCTCTTCACCTATAACTACCAAGCAAACGTTATACATATCTTCTACGAACATTGGAATGCTTCTACAAATACTCTTTGGATAGCCGCTGGTGAATAATCCATCTCTTTGTGGGACCTCAAAAATTTAGGCGGTCTTTTTGCTTAGGGCGCCTTTTTTTGACGAAGTCGTTCCTTCAACTAAAGAACTAAATGGAGTTGGCCGTGATGGTAAACGTCATCTTGCTACAAGTTGCAAGTATTTGTTTACTACTTTTCATCAAAATTCCAAGAAGGTTGGCGATCATCCTCAAATGACCATCAAAGATGGATGAGATTCTAGTTTCATGGCCCTTCAAGGTAGAGAGCATCTTTGCAACCTAGGAACGATGAATGGATGGACCAACAAAAGGAGATATTGAGTCCTTCAGGGGTCATCAACAAATCAATGCCACATGTCAGAGGATGGACTAAGCTATTTATTGATCTTTATATCAGAACTGAAGCTCGATAAGAAGTTTATTTAGCTGCTTTCTTATCATGCTGGTTATGGAAATTTGTATTTCCTGGAAAAGAAGTTGATTTGATATGCCCAAGTACTTTTAATGTTGCAAGCTTGATGGCAACCGGCCTCTACTTCTATTTAGCAGTTCCAGTTTTAGCCAACATTTATCATATTCTAAGGGAGATTTCAATTGCTTTAGATTTCAATACTTATGCACCTGTCTTCCCAATCCAGTATGTGTATGCATGGCTCCCAAGCAGATTTGTAACACCTATCTCTTTAAAATCTAGCATAACACCTATAATGACTGACTATGCTGGTGAAAAAATGGGGCGCTTCTTAGAAGTTGCAACTATGCTTGATTTGTTTATGAATTCTCAATGGTAGAACTAAGTCAATATTAGACCATAAGAATTCACCCTCCTTGAACTTGGAGTATTTTACTAGTCCTCATTCAAGATTTTTGACTGCGCGCTACAACAACACTTATATATGCAAACTGTACAATCCTCACAGGTTAAGTCGGCAATTTGGCTTTTGTCAAGACATACTTGGAAGTCTCAAGCAATAATTTGGCAATTCAAACTTACAGCTTATAATTGAAATTTGGCTTTCATACTTTAATCGCTTTATAAAATCAATTATTACTTTACCAAATGTGTCAATTGTTGGAGTAATTCATGCTACGTAGTATATTTGACTTGGTAGTTCAAGAAGTGGTCCAAGGTGTCTTCCTATGAGTCTGCATATCTTTCTATGAATTCTAATCCTACTTCTGCACTTGGTAATAATGTGAACAAGATGACTTATGTACAATCTGTCAATATGATTAGTTCAACGAGCAGTAGCCAAGAGGACTTTGATCATCATTGGAATCGGCAGAAGAGAACAAAGTTGTGGCTTCCCCGCAGATCCTAATGATGTCATAAGTGTTCCTAGCAGTTCAATTATCTCATGCAAGAAATTGATAACTTCTTCATCTTTCCATTTCTTTAATCTCTTTTTCTTTATATATATATATTTTTCAAACTTATTTATTTATTTGTTTTCTTAAAAAAAGCTTAAACTTAATGACTTGAACATGAAGGTTGGGCAAGTAGAAGTTGGAGACTCTGAAGATACTACATTTAGCACCGATGCTTACCATATAGTGTCAACTACATTTGGGAACAATAAGGTAATAGCTTCCATAGAGTATGCTTCTCAAGTACTGCCTATTGATGATCCAACTACCAACCAACCCAAGAAGAGCAACTATGGGAGTTAAAAAGACTTGACAAGAATGAGCCAAAGGAAGCTTGTCCTAATAACCCCTTCAAAGCTGCACAACTTTATGTTGATGACATGTTTCATTATTATCAATACCAAGCCGCTACCCATGATTGGGATGGCTTGCAAAAGACATTTAATGGCACCCCACTTTCTGAAATTCCTTCAATGACAAAAGCTATATGTAAATTCCTTAATATGCTGAAGAAGTTTGAAAGCATTGATAATTCAGTTTCGAATGATCGTTTGGAAGGTTTTATTCATAAGATTCATGAAGTAAATGAGAAAGAAGCCAAACTTCACTCTAGTATATTAGCTAATGATCATGCTAACCAAATTAAAAAGCTAAGAGAGCAAATGAATGCTGCACAGGCACTTGAGAATGATGCTATCACCCATTTATCTTCTTTAGAAGCTAAACTTACGGAGTTTATAGAAGAGCTTAAGAGAATAAATGCTGAGAAGAAAGATGTTGAGTCTTCTTTGGAAATAGCCAATAAGAGAATTCAAGAAAAGCGAAGCAATATTTCTAAAATTCAGGTTGAAATTTCTAACATTGAGAATACTCCTATTTATGATGCAACTGATGAAGCTAGACTATAAGAGCTTCATATTCTGCTTGAAGCAGATTTTGATGACTTGAATACTCTTCAATGGAAACCTTAGATTTCATTTATATATCTTTTTGTCTTAAATTTTCCATTTTTATGTAATAAAATAGCAATTTAAGCACTGAATGAAATAAAACATGAGCTTCAATTTTCTACATTTCTTTTGTTATTTCTTTTACCATTGCTCAATGTCTTATAATCCTTTTCACATCTATCCCTAACTTGTTTTTTTTTTAATTATGACTGGACTTGGCATGAAACCAAGCTGCCTATGTACTTCCTTATGGAAGATCAAGTCAAAACGTAGTTCAAAAGGATTTTTTTTACAATGAGAGTTGTTCACAGTTTTAGCTCATGTAGGCCAGGAGTGTCGCCGAGCTTTAAGTGTAGTACCTCTTCAAGAATCTTCCATTGATTGGTCCAATATGTAACCCATCTTCGTCAACTATTTTGTAAGTGCCATTGGAGTAAACTTCTTGAATAACACAAGGACCATCCCAATTTGAAAGGAACTTATTTCCCATGCATCGTGAGAGGTTAATTGGTTTTCTAATAGCAAGCACTAGATCACCAACTTGAAAAGAGTGAGGACACACTTTTTTATTGAAGGCTTTGGTCATCATGGCTTGGTAACATTCTAGCCTCTATTGTGCTTCAAGCCTCTTTTCATCTAAAGCTTCTAGTTCTTCTAGGTGTAGGCGCACATTATCTTCATTGGAAAGGCCTTCTTGAATGACAATCCTCAAGGATGGAACTTGGCATTCTAGTGGTAATACAGCTTTAAAACCATATACAAGTGAATATAGTATTGCCCATGTTATTTTCTTATGTGTATTTCGATAAGCACATAAAGCTTCACCTAATCTGTCATGCCAATCTTTCTTTGTACGACTCACAATCTTTTTCAACAAAATACATAAAGCTTTATTGAATGCTTCTGCAAGACCATTGGCTGGTGCAAGATACATGGAAGAGTTATGTTGTTTGAATTTGTAATCCAGGCATAACTTATCCATTGCTTTGTTGTAGAACTCTTTCCTATTATTGGTGATGATGTTGCGAGGCACTCCATGGTGAAAAATGATGTAGTTTTTTATAAACTCCACCATTATTTCCTTTTTGACTTCTTTGAGTGCGATAGCTTCAACCCATTTGGAAAAGTAGTCAGTTGCAGCCAAGATATAAGGATGCTCTTTTGAACTCTTAAGCAAGCGACCAACCACATATAATCCCTAAGCATCAAATGGCTAAGAGGCAATAGTTGGATGAAGTGGCTGAGGAGGCTGGCAAATAATATTGGCATGGAATTTACAACCTTCACATTTTTTGGCATACTCCATACAATCTTTCACTATTGTTGGCCAGTAGTATCCCATCCTTTTCATATAGAAATGCAATTTAGGCCCTGATTGATAGGCCTCACACATGCCCGAGTGCACTTCTTCCAATGCCTTAGCTGCTTCTTCCTCTCCCAAGCAACGTAGCCATATGTTATCAAAAGAATAATGATAGAGGGTGTCTTTGTAGATGACAAAACACAGTGCTCACCTTTTGATTTCTACTTTATGTCGAGCTTCATATGGAAGCTTTCCATGAGTTTGATAATCTATCAAAGGTTAGCGCTAATCTTCCTTATCTACTTCAAAGACAGAAACATGGTTCACTTGTTTATAGTCATCATTAGTCATGGGCACACAAGTTGGAACTACCCATTTACTATAAATAGGGATTCTAACTTCTGCATCCGATAGAGCCAAGGTTGCTACGAGGTAGGCAAGAGCATCTGCTTGTTTATTTTCTTACCTTGGCATATGTTCAATACATACATCATCAAATTGCTCAAGCTACTTAGTTACATGCTGGAAGTAAGGAACTAATTCGAGCTTCTTCATATCATAAGCTAAGAGAAGCTGGTTGATCACTAACTTGGAATCTCCAAACACTTCAAGATGAATTATGCCCATATTTGTTGCCATTTCAAGGCCTAACATGAGTGCTTGGTATTCAACTATATTGTTTGAGTAATATTCAGTAAGACTAAAGGCATATGGAAGCACATCCCCTTCTGGTGAGACAAAGACAACCCCAGCCCCTACACTATCTTAGCAAGCAGCCCTATCAAAGTGCATCTTCTAAGGCGAGCCTTCAATGAACAAAACTTCTTCATCTGGTAAGTTATTGGAGAACTCCCAATCATTTATAATCGGATAATTAACTAGAAAATTAGCAATAGCTTGACCTTTTGTTACCTTTTGAGAAATAAAACTTATGTCAAACTCTTGTAGGACAAGAGCCCACTTTACTAGCCTTTCAGAGAGAACCGGTTTAGCATTATGTACTTAGTTGTATCAGCTCTGGAGATCAACTAAACTTGATTGGCTTATAAATAGTGTTTGAACTTTTTAATTCCAAACATTAAAGCCAAACACATCTTCTCTATTGGGGAATAATTTAACTCGACCCCACTCAAAGTTCTACTGAGGTAATAGAGTGCACATTCCTTTTTTTCATCACTTTCTTATGCTAACAAAACTCCTAAAGAGCGTTCTTGAGCAGTAGTATACATAATCAAAGGATGATCTGGAATGGGGGCCTGTAGAGCTGGAGGACTTACCAAGTACTTTTTTATATTGTCAAAAGTATTACTACAAGCTTGATCCCATACAAAAAGGACATCCTTTTTCATCAACCTATGAAATGGCTGACACCTTCCAATAAGATTGGATGTAAAATGACAAATATATGCCAATTTCCTTTGTAAACTCTTCAATTTGTGCATGTTCCTTGGCTCAGGCATTTTCAGGATAGCATTAATTTTAGATTGATCTATCTTAATTCCTTAGTGTTAGATAATAAACCCTAGGAATTTGCCCGCTGAAACTCCAAAAGCATACTTTAGAGGATTCATCTTTAGTTGATACTTCCTCAATCGTTTAAAAACCATTTGTAGGTCCTAGAGATGATCTTCCTTCTTTTTTATTTTAATCATCAACATAGCACTCTATATTTTTGTGCAACATGTCATCAAAGATTTTTTGCAAGGCTTGTTGGTAAGTTGCACCTACATTCTTTAAGCCAAAAGGCATAACTTTATAGTAGTATATTCCTTTCAAAGAATGAAATGCAGTCAATACTTAATCCTTCTCTGCCATTGGAATTTGATTGTATCCAGATGAACCATCCAAAACTGATTAGATTTCATGACCCGTTGTGGCATTTATCATTATTTCTAGAATCGACAGCAAAAAGTTATCTTTAGGACAAGCATTGTTTAGATCCCTGAAGTCAACGCAAACCCAAATTTGCCCATTCTTTTTTCTTATGGGCACTATGTTAGATATCCAAGTAGGATATTGGACTTCTTAAATAAACTTTGCATTAATGAGTTTATTAACCTCATTCTCTATTTGTGGTATCAATTTGGAACAAAATCATCATTGAGCTTGCTTCATCACCTTAGCACCCTTTCATACAGCCAAATGATGAACAACTATTTTTAGGCCAAGTCCTGGCATTTCTGCATATGTTCATGCAAAGATACCATAGTACTCTAAAAGAAGTTTAATGTAATCATGAACTTCTTCAGGTTTCAGGTTTGCAATAAAGAAGACTAGATGTGCATCTTCAGTGGTTCCAAGGTTAACTTCTTTCAAGTCATCAACTGCAACCTCATTCCCTTCTTCAAATGTAAGAGGAGCATCTTTAACGCCCTCTTCAATAAAGGGTTCTTCATCATCAACCTCTTCTATAGTAATATGGTTAACTGCTACATTCACTTCTTCTTCGACCTCATCAATTTAATATGGTTCATGACTAGTGATAATTACTATTTGTTGTCTTCCTCTTAATACATGGCCAGTAGTCACCACCCATTTGGTGCGCCTTTCCATTTTAAAATGGAACTTACTACGTATGTCTTTTAAATTAGTCTCAGCAATGTGCTTTTTCTTTACCTTGAACTTTTTTCCTTTTGAAGTCGATATCCTGATCCTTATATGCACAGAGATTTAGGATGCTCGTGAGTTTTCAAGCCTTTGATTGTCGATCCTATCAAACACTGAGATATGATTGCTAAGGTTGCCAAGGCAATCAAAAACTAAGATCCTTTCATTGGAAGTTCCACGCTTCTGATCCTCTTCAACTTCTTTAAAAGTTATATGCTATAAAGTTTCCCTACAAATCTTTAAATGCAATGGATGAGCTGAACTATACCCTAAACCTGCTTTAGATGTTATGAGCTAATTTTTCTCTTTCTACACCAATCGAGGCTTCTTAATATTTTGCTCAATCTTCTCAGAAGTTGCAACTTCTTCTTTTGCTATCTTGGATGTATTTTCCTAGCCATAGCCGGCTTTAAATAGTAGCTTATAGGAATTTGGATTGAAACCATTGGTCCTTCTTGTTAGTAGATCACCATGTTCTACTGCAGGACCTTGGGATGGCTTTACGAATCCTTGCAGTGGAGGTTTGCAAACACTTGAAGATGTAAGGCTTGTAACCGGTAAGTTCAAAATTTGTAAACTTTTGATGATTCCCTCCTCATCCATATTTGGATTTGATGCTACTTTGCTTTTCAGTGCTTCACAGGACACAATGATGGGCTGAGAAGTTTTGCTTGTAGAAGCATCACTTCTTGTAAACTTATCTTGCATAGTGGCTCCTTTTGCACTCCTAGCAGTTTCATTAGATATTTTCAAATCAAATATTTTTTCTTTATATATGGTGGAGTCATCATAGAACTTTGCATCAGCGAAATAAGATTCTGCCATGGTAAAGGGTTTAGAGTCAGCATCCACCCTTTTCACTTATCCATTTTAGCAATACTTAAAGCACTGGTGAAGTGTAGATGAGACAATGCCTTTCTCATGTATCCACAGCCTTCCTAGTAGCATTTTATAGGAGGTTCTAGTATCAATCATATGAAATAAAGCATCCGACTTAAATTCATCCATGAGCAACGTCAACCTAATTTTGCCTAAAGTTCTTTGCCCCCTTGGTTAAACCCCTGAATTGTTAAACGACTCTTCATGAGCTCATCCATAGGTATTTTCAAGTCTTTTAGGGTCTTAAGCAGTAAGATATTTACAGTAGATCCATCATCTATGAGGATTCAGTTGATCTTTTGCTCATTAACATATCCTTGAACAAAAAGCGGGCGATTATGCAATTTTGACCTGAGAAATAAGTCATCATTAGTAAAACATATCTTTGTTGTGCAAGAACTATAAGAAAGCTTCTTGAACTCAAGTTTTTCTTCCTCTATATCTTTATGATCATTTGAATCTTCATTGAGGTAGTAGCAAGCAATGATATCATCATAACAATCTAAGAATTCCTTTGACAAAAACTCCTTGAGAGTCATAGGTTTTCTTAATTTCTATACGCACTCATCTTCTATCATGATCGAGGGAACTCTTCTCTTTGTCACTTTTAGAGTTGTTGACCTTCCAACATGCTTTCTTACAATTTTAGCTCTGTTAGGAGTTGGCTTCAATGTAGGCTTGTTTCTATTTCTCCCCTTCCTTCGAGTAACAAAAGTCCACTCTTCTTCAGCTTCAATATTTTAAGGCTTAATAACATTTGTATGGGTATGCATGAAGGAAACAAAATGAGTTAGTGAGTGTATAATAATGAGTTATGTGCATGTGAATGAGTGGTGAATGTGTGAGTGTCCAACATTGAGTGGTGTTTGTGAGTAGTAACGTGAGGCAGTGTAAGAGTTGGTAGAGTGTGGGCTTGTGTAATGTATATATAAATTATAGTTTGGTATAATAAAAGAGTATTATTTCAATTAAGTTTAACTCACAACTTCATTTATTTCTAGGTAAATTGAAGTCTAGATGGAGTGGACCATTCAAATTGGTTCAAAAGTTCCCTCACAACACAATTGAGCTTGAGAATGGCAAAGGCGAGCATTTCAAAGTGAATGAGCAATGATGTAAACCTTATTATGGAGGTTTATGGGCAAGGGATAAGGAAATTATTTCCTTTGATGCCAATTCTCATCCCAATTAACTTTGATATATTTAGGGTCAAGCTAATGACCTTAAATTAGCGCTTATTGGGAGGCAACCCAATTTTATTTTATCTTTCATGCATTTTTCATTGTGTTACTTAGTTTTTCTAGGTTATTTTTCTTGTTTTTAGTAATTTTATTTTTGATTTAGGTTCACCAATGCAATGGATTAAAAAGAGTTGAGAAAATCAAGAAAAAGGCGTCAGAAGTTGACATATGGGCAAACGCACGCTCGTGTGCAAGTACGCGTTTCATCCCAGTACATTACACGGTCATACACACGTCCATGTAGCACCTCGTGTTTAATTATAAGTTTTTTGACAGTCAGGTACTTGGGCTACTACATGCCCATGTGCTAGGTCGTGTCTGCATATGGAAAATAAGACAGTAAGATACACAGGCAACAACACGGTCGTGTATATAGACCGTGTTTTAAAGTGAAATTTTGGGTGGTGAGATACACGGGCCGAGGCACACCCGTGTCTCGTGTCCATGTTTAAGCATCAAATTTTTAGTAGTGATATATATGGGTAGGGAACATGCCCGTGTCACGAACTGTGTGTTTCAGAAAAATCCCCAATTTTATCGATGCACTGCTGTGTAGAAACAACACGCCCATGTATCATTGGAAAATATAAAAAGAAATTTAGGGATTTTAAATCTTATGCTTTGCTCCTAGTCAATCTCTCTCGTTCTTCCTTTTACCCAACCCTAGAATTCCAATTCCAACCACAAATCCGACCGTTCTCCATTAATTTCTTCTAATTTCTCTTTTTTTCCATAATGTCTTCTCACCCTAAAAAAAGAATAAAACAATGTGCCCAACGCTTTCTATCCAATCCTTCGCGCCCTTTACGCATTCCTCACTCAGATTCGCCTCCACAAGTGGGATCTTCATCTTCGAGTACTTCTTCTCTTCACCCTCTTCTCCAGTTTGCCAACAGTTGCGTTTAGGCAAAGGTAACCACTCTTATCTCTTTACCTATACAACCTAATAGGGGACCTAGAAAAATTAGGTTTATGATGGGAAGTGTATATGCATTTGAATAATGGGAGGTGGATGGACATGATTTCTATTCGAGGCCTGTGTTATCATAAGTTATTTATAGAATTTCTTGCCTCTTTTAACGTGGATAAAAAGGGGATTGATTATAATAAACTGGGTGTAATCAAATTTAGGTTGGGTGGCATGGATTTTTCACAATCCATATATGAGTTTGGTGTGGCTTTATGTGTATACAGTGCTACATATATTGAGATTGAGTTGTATCAAAACTCTTTGTCATACTTTTCTAGCTCACGGGCATGCGCCTTTTGGTGTAATCATGTTAGGCCATAGTTCTAGGATCATTATGAGCCTCCTAAGTCTAAGAGCACATGTTTCACTTCTTTTGTTCTGCATATATTATATAGGATCATTGCTCACATAATTTATGGTCATCATGAGAGCACTGGGGTAGTGACGGTTAGGGATATTTTCTATTTATCATGCTTGGAGACTCTTACCATGTGTAACCTAGCTTATGGGTTCGCTACTTATTTTGACTATATGTCAAATAAGTCGCGTGGTATGCTTTATAGGGTAGCTATGTTACTTGGTTGGCTACAAACCTAGGAGTGTTTAAAGACCTTAGGGATTTGACACATAGTTGCCATATGGTTGCACTTGATATGGATGCCTTTTGTGCTGTGAGACTAGTGGAGAAGAGGGGTGATGAGTATATGTTGGTCGTGGTGCACCCTCTGATGATGATGCACCTGATGTGGCTGATGGCCATGATGTTCCCATACAGGAGGTTCCCCCTATTCATACTGATGCACCTTGGGCAGAGATTCAGAGTACCCAAAAGCGCCATGAGCTTATGTTGAGGCATTTATACTCTCAGATGGATTGGGTGTAGCAGGGAATCTCTGCACTGATGATCGATAGGGATATGCAGCCACCTCTTATATCCCTAGCTCTGGATGTCTTCTTTGCATCTACTTCAGATCCTATGGAGTCTGAGTCTACCGTTGCCCATGATGATGAGGATCTAAAGGGTGATGAGGGTGATGATGGCGATGATACTGATGACATTAATGACTGATTTATTATTTTTTTTATTTTCTATTTTATTTTTGGATATTGTTATTTATGTTTTATGTGGATAGTGTATTTATGGATATCTGTTACGCTGTTATTATTTTGTGTTCCTTTTATTTCATTTTTGTTTTTATTTTTGTTTCATTTCAGTTTTTGCTCGATTTGATTGCTCATTCTTACAACTCACCGACTCGATCATTCAATTAATTTCAGGGGAGTACTAGTTCTTTTTATCCTCTGTTACTTTACTTTTGCATATTGAGGATAATGTTTCGGTTAAGTGTGGGGGGGTAATTCGAAAATTTTTTCTTTTTGAATTTTTCTTTTCATGCTTAAGTATTTGATTGTGTTTATCACTATAATGAATTTAATTCAATTGATTTGTTTTCCTTATACAATTAGTATATTCTCCAATTAATGTTTGGTTTGTAATTCTTAAGCTTAGGTAATAATTTGAGGGTGAGGGATTTTATATCTTTAATGAATTTAATGCTAATTCCCTTTTTCATAATTGAGACTCATGAATTAAAATTTAGAATGGTATAATTTGTTAAGTTTGGGTAAAATGAAGGGTAAGGTGGAACGTTAAATGCATTTGCCTATTGTTAATAGAAGGAAAGAAAGTGAGATGGAGCACAAAATGCAATCACTAGAAAATTTTGACAAAATTAAGCGAGATGGAGCATAAAACGCACTCGTGGAATTAGTGATGCGTAAGATAGTGAAAGAGTGGTATGTGTTAAAAGTATGTGAATAATAATGGATTATAATTTTAAATGTTAATTTGTGAAAATTTTGGTTATAAGTCAGGGAATCGCTCTTCACTTGGTAATAATGGATATTCTTTTGCTTTTGATTTATTTTTTTTGTTTTTGAATTATAAAGTTTATATTAATTGGAGAATGTGTTAAAGGTGTAAGTGAAAGTGGTTAATGAAATTTGTTCATCATAGTGATAGGGTGTTAAGTGAGTGATTTTTCTTGAGGACAAGTAAATGCTTAAGTATGGGAGAATTTGATTAGTGCATATTTTGTTATGTTTTAATAGTTAATTTGTGTTAAATTTTTAATTTAAATATGTTAATTGGTGTTTTAGATAGGTTAATTATGTGTGTTTTACTTTTATAGGTACTATTAACTCATTTTGAGTCTTTAATCAAGGTCTAACATGGATAAATTGAGGTTTTGGAGGGTTTGAAGTTGAATTTGGAAGAGTTGTCAACACAAGCAAGGACACGGCCATATGCCTGGCCGTGTAACAGTCTGAACAAAAAGAGGCCCCTGAACACAGCTTCATACACAGCCATATAATGGACCGTGTAATTCTTTGGAAGAAATTGGTAGCCTAAACATGGGTTGAGATATGCCCGTGTTGTAGGCCGTGTAACTCACTGTCATATTTGTCTACTCTATACGCAGCTCAAGACATGGCCATGTGAGCATCCGAATTTTGAAGGTAGTTGAGATACGTCCGTGTATCATTTGAACATGGCCGTGTACGTGCAAGAGTTAAGATTAAATCGACTTCTTTAGATGCTTATCGAAGGGGAATTAAAGGAAAACTATAAAAGGGTGAAGAGAACTCATATTAGGGGACTTATTTGACAGGAAAAAGAGGACTTAATCAGGGCATTATCCAGGATTAAGATTTGAGATTGAAGATTCGAGAGCTCAAGAGATTAAATTTCTTTTCTTCTTCTTAATTTTTGTAATTGGTGATGGGTTTCTTTTACTTGTTTTTAGGGTTTAGTTTAATTATATTAGGCTAGGGTTTGTATTCATTTGGGATTAAAGATCTAAATATGAATTAGTTAATTTTCCTCTTTAATAAATTCTTTTATTCCAAGCAAATTATATTTATTAAGCTTAATGCATATTTGTGCCTTATCAACATTAACATGATTTTAATTGAGATTATGTATTGAGAGATGATAATTTTGATTGAACTATAAACATAAATTAAGTTGAATCATTATTAGAGATAAATTGAATTGACTTAATTCCGTGAGAGTTGATATCAAACTTTATAATTTTATTTTTCAGTGTTTGTGATTGCAATGAGAGTTGAGTTACATAATCTTGATTAAGGGTTATAAATGAGGTAATTTAACCTTAAGAAAAGTTAATTACAATAGAAGATGACTCAAGATTTGCATGAACAATTGAATTACGAGAGAGGGATTAGCTAATGAGTGTGAGGTGAATTAATTTCTTAATGATTAGTAAAATATATTAATTAAGATTTATTTTGCATTTTAGGTTAGTTGTTTAGTTGGTAACTCCTTTGAATTGGTAGCCTTGAACAATTAGATAGAAATTGGTAGGTGGATAGGTCGTAATCTCTATAGGATGATCTCTTTTTATACTACTTATTGATTTCATATACTTGCAGAGTTTAGCACAAACACACATGAAACAAAACCTTTTCTTTCTTTGGGGCCATATATGAGTAAGTTGGATTTTGACTAATTTGAATTTGATTTATTTATTATTGAGTTAAATTATGTTATTTATATTTTGTGAGCTAGTTTGAAAATTTTTTTAAAAAATATTTAATTCACTAAAAAATTTAAAAAATATATTATAAGAAAATGTTTTTTTTGAACTAGATGGTTTAGGTTTATATGAACCTTATCTTGACCTTTTCATAATGCTGAAATATGTAATAATTGGGATGATAAAAAAATAAGCTGAAATAATTTCTAATGGGTATAATTGTGATTTGCTTGTTTGAATTACCATTCGAAAAAACAAAACTAGCTTGGTTGGAGACTAATTTAGCTTAACGGGGAGGGAGGACCATATTTTCTTAGTCTCTCGCTGTGCAAATTATTTTTAGGCTACTTTTGTGATCATTTATATACATGGCGAAAGCCAGACAGTAGGTCCGAGGGCTCAAATTCTCATTAAAAATGCTTATCTCTGGCTCTATTTTTGTCACCTCCATCACGTTTTTGCAGATTCTCTATTTGGAGTCATTTACTTTTTATTCTTGAATTAGGCCATTTTCACCTAACGATGTACCTCAGGTGTGTTTGTTTTTAGAAATGAATGTGTGATTATTGAGGAAATTTTAGATCTTTAATTTCTGTGATTTGATTAATTTAGTAGCTAAGAGTTTATTTGGATCTTTTTTGAATCAGAGAGAGGAGCAAGTTCTGCAATTAGGTGACACGTCAGTACAATGCACAGTCCAAAGACAATGTCATTGCTATCATGCTTGATACTAAGGCAAAGTTACCGTGCATACATTTATTAACTTAAGTAGAATTAATTACATACTACTTGCATATTTCATATTATATGAAAGAAATTTGCAATACGATATGCTATCTGGCTTACAAGTATGAAATTGGGAAAGACATTTGCAATATGATATGAAAGAATATGCCCCTTATGTTTGTTTATTTGAATTTTGTGTTTGTTATCAGGGTCCTAAAGTTAGGAGTGGTAACTTGCCTCAACCAATCATGTTATCACCTGGACATGAATTTACTTTTACCATTCATAGATGGGTTGGCACTGCTGATTGTGTTAGTGTTAACTATGATGATTTTGTTAATGATGTGGAAGTTGGTGACATGCTTTTTGTTGATGGTATATGACATGATCGTTTCTATTATAACAGTAGCTTTATTATTGCTAAAATATAGTCAATGTTTTGATTGTTCGCACCCAAAAGATGGAATATTTAATTTTCATGGTTCATTTATGATAGTCCTAGAAAGCCTATTTGGGTACAGACCCAGAAGTTCAAGCCCAAAGAGGACTTTAGGTCTATATAGGATTATTATATGATAAGGATAACGTCACTTAATTAGTAAAGGACATGGATTCTCAATATACCAATACAAGTTGGATCAGGTATGTCTCTTTTACACCTATATAAAGTCTCATATTTCTAAATATTAGATCATCTTGAATATATTTCTCTCTAACTTTAGCATCAGAGAGCCTACGGATCGAAGATCCTAGGTTCATCTTACTTTTCTTGTGCTTGTAGGTTCAAGAGGGAAGTTCGCATTCATCAATTAGCGTAGTCTATGGAAAAGACAATTCTTTGTTTTTCCCAGTTCAAATTCATCAATTCCTTGTGATAATATTGACATATAACAAACACATTAGAGCCTTCACCTATTCAAGGAGGAACATCTGCTAGCACGGTGGCTCTCACTCAAGCCATTCCATCAACAGTTCAAGGGGATAACTTCTCACAACCCCTTGGCACTACACCCTTGACATCATTAAGTTTACCACCAAATAAATCACAGCCTGGAATAACAATCAGAGCATCCCTATCATATTATGCTCCTTTTTAACATATATCCAAACCCGTTCCAACCGTTCTTTTCCCAAACCTACCTGAATTTTCAACTCTAGCTAATGTAGCTGGAATAAGTCAGACTCTTATTCCACTGAATCTACCACCATTATTCAGGGAGGTATTAATTAATAGTCTCAAAACTTAGCTCCATATGGTGCAAGATCAACTATCGTACTTAACTCAAAAAGCAACAGCTGATATTCCTCTTGTAGGAATCTCTGCTCCTGCATCCGCAGCGCCCATTGGAGCAGCCATTAATGCTCTACAAATCGAACGATTACCACTCCACAATGAGCATGGTGAGTCATGAGAAAATAAGAGTTAACCACGACATGAGTCCAATATAGAATACGAAGCAGAGTTTGAAACTCCTATAAGGGATAGGACATATTTTAATCGACAATTAAGAGAGGCAATACATAGAGTCCGAACAAGACCAGATGAGGTTGAAGAATGCATATTAGATGGTAGTACTCTATTCATCAGCAGCATAATGGCAACTTAAATACCTTTAAAATTCAAGGTTCCATCTTTAGACTAGTACGATGGAATGGGCGATCCGATAGCTCATGTCTCTATGTTCCGAACAAAGATGATGTCGCAAAATGTCAATGATGCCATCATGTGTCGAGTATTTCCTACTTCATTAATGAATATAGCTCAGAGATAGTTCCATAGACTACCGAAGAACTTTATAGCTACCTTTGAGGAATTGGTGGAATAATTTAGGACTTAGTTCATAACAAACATTCCGCCTAATAAGAGTATTAATGATTTATAACTCTGCAAATAAAGTGATAATGAGACACTTCGAAGTGAACTTGACAGGTTCAACAAAATTGCTATGCAAATTGAGCACCCGAGTAACGAAGCAGCAATAGATGCACTAAAATATGGAATAAAGATGGGAAATCTCAGAGATAAAATAATGACAAAGAAACCACAAACTTTTCCAGACACAATGGCTATTGTAACAAGGCTAATCGATTTGGATAAAGATAGGAGAGAGATGTGGAGAAAAGATAATGACGAAAAGGGGGTAAAAAGGAGAGAGGAGAAAAAAGACACCAAAAGGGAGCATAACTCGAGCATTAGGTAAAGAAATGATGATAAGAAGTATGCCCCCTTGAACGCCCCCTGATCGGAGATCTTGATGTGGATCAAACAGAATGGAATAGACATATCAACTCCTCAGAAGCTCAATCCGCTTTATATCAGAATAAGGGACAAGAATCGGTATTGTAGATAGCACCGAGATCATGGTCACAACATAGACGAATGTTGAGATCATAAGTTTAAAATAGAATGATTGGTAAGAGCAGGTTCTTTGAAGAAGTTTACTGAAGATGCTCCTAAATGACAATGAAATTCAGATACTCAAACTGACAATAAAAAGGACTCAAAGAAGACTCGTAAAGATGTATTAGGAGTAATAAACATGATCATTGGTGGCAAATCGACACCAGGAGGAAAGAAGAAAAGACAAAGGAAAGATGTATACATGGTAGGAACTAGTTCATCTATGTCAACAATCACTATTGGTCCGAAGGACAAACTTTATGTCAAAACAACCTCACAATGATGCACTCGTAGTCAGCACTTACATCAAGAATTACTTGGTAAAAATAATGCTTGTAGATGATAGGAGTGTGGTTAATGTTCTTACTTGGGAAGCCTTTCGAGCAATAGGAGGCTCGTCAGTAAAATTAAAACCAATCATAAATTCAATAATTAGCTTTTACGAAGGAATAGTTCAACCAATGGGAAATGTTGAATTGGATATAGAATTCAAAGATTGAGATTCGGAAGAACACACCTCAATAAAATCTTTATTTAATACAGTAGATACTCGGTTGGCCTATAATGGAGTTATTAGAAGACCGATTCTATGGGAAATGAATGCAGTAATAAGTATCAGGTACTTGACAATGAAAATCCTTATCCTAGGACGAGTCATTGTGATCAAAGGAGATCAAGAAGCTACGAAGCAATGCTATCAACTCACTGCTAAAGATGAACTGGAAGCCTTTCTGATTGAGGCTACCGTTGATATTAAAAAATAAGGGGTAAAACCTGAGCCAGTCAAGGAACTGAAAGAAGTTAAACTAGGTAATGGTAAGATAACAAAGATTGGCAGAGAAATCTTTAACCAAGAGAGAGAGGAGATTGAACGATTATTGCAAAGCCACGAAAGTACTTTTGCTACTCAAGCATCAGAGATAGTAGGAATTGAAGAAAATGTGGTTGCTCATAGCTTAAATATTGATCCGTCTATCAAACCGATGATACAAAAGAAGCAGAACTTTACTCTGGAAAGACAAAAGATCATAGCATCTGAAACCACCAAATTATTGGAAGCAAGATTTATTCGGGAGGTTTTGAATCCTGAATGGCTCGCCAATGTTGTGATAGTACAGAAGTCAAATGGAAAGTACCAATTGTGTGTAAATTATACGGACTTGAACAAAGCATGTCCCAAAGATAGTTATCCTCTACTAACTATAGATCAGTTGGTGGATTCAACTATTTGCCACAGAATGTATAACTTCATTGATGTAGCTCAGGGATACCATCAAATTCCCATGAAAAAGGAAGATAAAAAAAAGACATCCTTCATAACTCATCAAGGGTTATATTGTTACAACGGAATGCCCTTTGGACTTAAATATGCAACGGCCGCATACCAAAGATTTATGAATTTTATCTTCAAGGAAAACGTAGGTAAAACCATAGAGGTATATATAGATGACTTGATTTGTCAAAAGCTGAATAGTGGAAGACTATTCTATAGACTTAGAACGAGTCCTAAAGAAGCTCGATCAGTATAAAGTCAAATTGAACCCTGACAAATATGTTTTTGGGGTGAAGGCAGGAAAATTCTTAGGTTTCATGATCTCAGAAAGGGGAATTGAGGCAAACCTAGAAAAGATGGAAGCAATCGTTAATATGAAGCCTCCTACAACACCAAATGAATAACAAAAATTGAATGGATGAATCACTGCATTAGGAAGGTTCATGTCATGTTCAGCAAGAGAATTCCTTTTGTTCTTTTGAGCAATGAAGAGTGTAAAGAAATTTGAATGGAATGCTAATTGTCAAATAACATTTGAAGATATCAAAAGGTTTTTAGCTTCTCCACCTCTATTAAGTAGACCAACTCCAGGAGAAACATTATACCTTTATTTATAAGTGGGCAACGAATCTCTAGCATCAGTGCTAGTTCAAGATGATAAAGGAGAGAAAAACTCAATTTACTACATAAGTAAGGTCCTTAGAGGATCTGAAATCCGCTACCCCAAGATGGATAAGCTGGCATTGGCTCTAGTGCACATAGCAAGGAAGCTCTGCCATTATTTTCAAGCTCAAAAGATAGTGATAAAAACAAACCAGCCTCTCAAAAAAATCTTACAGAGATCGGAGACATCCAAAAGGCTCGTTCAATAGTCAGTGCAATTAGGGGAACATGTACAAACCTCAAACAGTAATAAAAGCACAATTGTTGTCTGATTTCATACAAGAAATGACTGAAGTGAAGGGATTTTAAAAAACTCCTATAGTATATGTACATAGATGGTGCATCCGAATAGTAAGGATCGGGTGCTGGAATTATCTTAGTAGGACCCAGAAGGATAAAAATAGAATATATTGTTAGAATGACTTATCATGCCATGAATAATGCAGTAGAGTATGAAGCTTTGATCACCGGATTAATGTTGGCAAATGAAATAAGGGCAGAAAGCCTTGAAATATTTTATGATTCTCAGCTCGTAGTTAACCAGTTGAAAGGGACCAACGAAATAAAAGACCCGAATATAATTAAGTATTCGGAAAGGGCTTATGGTCTCATCCAAATGTTAGAAGACTATGGAGGGCAATGGAGCCTAGTCCAAATTCCAAGAAGTGAGAACAAAGCTGATACATTGGCAAAATCTGCAGTAGAAAATAGATCTATATTTTAAAATCTCAAGTTGAAGGAAGAGCTCAGTAATCCATCAATAAAAGAAAGTGAAGTGCTTGCCACCTGCGAGATAGCTGAATGGATGAAACCTATTGCCGAGTATATTGATTCAGGAAAATTACTTGATGATAAGGGTTAGGCTAAGAAAATTCACACCAAAGCAGCTCAATATTCGTTACAGGATAGGAAATTGTATCGCAAATCATTTAGTCACCCATGGAGCAAATGCGTATCACTTGAGGAAGGAAATTATGTCCTTAGAGAAATACA
>CATIWO010274952.1:0-12431 GCA_949673435.1 Macaranga tanarius | reverse complement strand
TAGTCATTGTGAGCTTAAGTGCTGATCACACTTAAGTTATTATATCCATAACCTAATCGTATGTACGTTAAAGATTGGTGTATGATTGAGTCTACACCCGTTAGTAAGGCCTAGAGATACTTTGATGATATTATAAGTTTATGATATAGTTGAGTTTATGAGATTTGGTTGTAATAATATCATGGGAATGAAACAATGGTAATTATATGGAAATGTAAGACGTTATCAATAAGGATAAGTATAAATAATAAGTAATTGAGAATTAGTGTAAGGAGATCAAATAATTGAAGTTAAGTATGTTCAGGTTAAGACCTCGACGATCAAAAGAAGAGGTGTCGGGTCCGGTGATTTAAATAAATAGAATATAACTTTAAGAGTATGATCTAAGTGTGCTTAATTAATGATAAGCATATGTATTATTTGAGAATAGAGAAATACTCTTTACGAGTCTTCTTTTTATAAAGTTTTAAATATATTTTATTTGCTCACTGGGTAATTTCCTTTTGAAATTACTCACACTCTTTTGTTTTAAAAATTTTAAGTGTAGGTGCTTGATATCTGCTGGGATAGCAGCGAAGAAAAGACAGTGCAGTGGTCAATGAAGTAAAAAGAGAATGATATTAAAATTGTTATGTACTGGAAGGATGAACTGGAGTTGTATTAAGTTTTAATGTATTTCAAATATTGTGATGTAGTTGCTAAGTAACATCTTATTATCATTAACGTTTTAATTATGTTTATTAAAGGAAGAGATTTTGGAGAAGGCGTTACATTTATTATATGTTATAGGCAATCATTCTTATTTTTTATGGGCTCTCACTAATGATGATCAAAAGTTCATATTCAAACTCGAGGTCAGGAAAGAGATATCAAACACAAAATTTAGAGCAAAATTCTACCTACCATGATATTGAACACTCAATACATGTATTATATTAACTTTATTAAACTACGTCAAATATCATAAAGTATAAAAAATATTTTCAATATTAATTTTTACAAGTTAATATATTTGTTAAATTTTGAATATATTTAAAATATATTTTTTTCAAATAAAAATTATAATTTTTTAGTATGCTTAATTATTATTAAAACATTATTTACGTATAAATAACAAAATAATAAAACTTACTAATTCAATTAAAAAAATATTTTTACCTTCAAACCAATAGGTTTAAATAAAAAAAAGCATTAGTTTTTAGCTCATTTAATTTGTTAAATTAATATTTAATGAAAAAAATACAACATATTTTTAAATTGTTATTTAATTGTATTTAAATGACAAAAAAATTTAAAGTTTAAAGTAAGTTTAGGGATGGAATATTTAAAAAAGATCCTTAATATGTAAAAAAACAAAAATACAAGGGCTTAATATAACACCATTAAAATTTAAAAATTTAATGTAATAAAACTTAAAAGTTCAAGGTTTGGAATTGAATTTTGCCAACCAGATTCTATTGAATTTTACACCCCATTGTTGCAAACCAGCTCCAGGCCCAGAACAGGTTGCACCCAAAACTTGCCGCTCCAGAATTTTTCAGTGCCTGAGATATGACATATATTGATGCCTTTCCCAAAACAAGCAACACACATCTCTCGTACAATTTTTTTTTCGTTGTACCTAATAGAGGTATAGCATATGAAATCGGAACTGGAACGAAGGAGAATCGGAGGAATAAAAATTTTAATAAAGTGTTTAGTTTACTAAGGAATCGGAATCAAAATTATCAATATATATAATAATTTTTACAATTATTTTTTAATATTAAAAGTTAGCATTATAATTATCTATTATAAAAAACATTTTTAATATATTTATTAATATTTTCTAAAACATTTTTATAATTTTTAAAAATTATTAAAAAATATTTATAATTTTAATAAATAATTTTATTAAAATATTTCAAAAATCTTTCTTAAAATATTTTAGTAATTATTTTTATTAATGTATATATTTTATATCATAAACTTTAATAATTTATGACAATATTTAAATATTTGACTCATTTATAGTTGATTTGACTTGATTCCTATAAAAATGAGAATTCATTCCTTATGGATGAATGATGATTCCCATTAGTAGGGGAATCTCATTCCCATTTCTAGATAAATTTTAACTAAACAAACAATAAGAATCGGTCCAACTCCCACCCTTGTTTTTTTTTCTTTTTTTCTAAACAAACGGATCCTTAGTTCTAATTTGAATCTTCAAATATATAGTGGGACTTCCAATGCAGACTGAAGGTTGCAGAGCAAATTGGGGGAGAAAAAGTAAAATTCATGGTATTAAATAAATTAGTCCAGAACCTCGTTGAAATGATCAAGTTACTGCAAAACGTCATAACCTTACCGAAGCATGGGAGCTTTGCCTATGTTTGGAATGGTGGAAAATAAGGGGGAAAAGAAAATAAAGGGGGAAATCTACTTTTTTATGTTTGGAGAAAGAAGGGAAAATGAAGAGGAAAGAAAATTTGTACTTATTTTCCACCCAAAATTGTCTCTTCAAAATGGAGAGAAAGGGGGAAGAAAGGTGAAAAAAAAGAATAATTAAATATAATTCAAATTTTAGAGAGAAAAATTAAAATAATAATTCAAAATTCAACTACTTTTTTTCCTCCCTTATTTTTATTTTCCACTCTATCCAAACATAAGGATGGAAAATAAACAAAAGAAAATATCATTATTTTCCTTCACATTTTTCTCCCAATTTTATTTCCTCTCTTTCCTCCCTTCCCAAACACAGAGGGTACAAGCAAAAGCCACAGAAACAGGAAACAGGAAACAGTTCAACGTACCAGTCTTTTCGGCCATTATCAAATAATATGCAAATGGTTCATGCAGATGCAGACATAATTTCAGGACTTTTGAAGGGCCCAAATAACCTTTTACCACACAATGTCAACATAATATTTTATAGATTGCTATGGATGAATGGATATATCGCACAATCGAAAGTGATATACTTGTGCAAGTCGTACATTAGGGTGTCAGCATATGGAACCATTGTCTACTTAAATGATTATATCTACTCCTTCCATGGTGACGTGCCAGAAAAGAAAAAAAAAATGGTACTTGAATGTGAAAAAAGAAACTGAATTAGCACATTGGAAATTAAGATGCAAGGTTAAACTCCTAATATTGTGCCAAAAGCAGAAGAACAAAAATGGGCATCTGCATAATTTTCAAAATACAAGATAAATTATATACATAAAAAGGCCAAAGGGCATATATTATTTGGAACTAGAATGCTTATTTTAATATCATCCCTATCAGTTACTAGCCTCACATCGTATATAGGCCAAAGCGACAACATAAAAATACATGAACTTCTTAAACTTGACACATTGTTCAAAATTACATAAGTTGACCAGGAACAAGCAGCAAATATCCATGAGAGAGCACTTATACCTATCAATAAGCACAATTCATTGCCATAAACAAGTTTCATCTTAAGTTCAACATTACAGATTCATCTTACCTGCTAAGTACCATGAGTGCATGGCAAGACTGCCAAAAGACATAATATTAGCCAGGGATGAAAAACCATGGATCATACCAAATTTTTTGTTCATGGCAGCAAGCTTCGGATTAGTCTTTGCAACTTCCTGATTCTTTGACCATCCAACTTCTTCTCCAATGTTCTGTTCTCGCTCTACTTTGTGCCTTTGCCTCATCATCTAAACCACCAAACAAAAAGCAATATTCATAAATTAATAAAAAGGGCATCAACCTACTAGTAAATGGAACTATATAACAACAGGAGAAAACAATTAATGGATTGCATAATTTCTTGGAAAACTATGTCAAATTGAAACATTATAGAAAAAAAAAAAAAGAAGAAGGAGAACTATCATTTGCTAAGCTCAATGCCGCCAATTCTCCAACTGACATTTGGGTACAGTCTTAGTGAAAAATGGTAATTGAGAACAAAGATCAGAAATTTTTTTTATTCATAGTGCTTTGCTTCAGATCCTGAGGCCACAAATTTCCAGTCAATGTGATCCAATTCAAAGATTGACAAACAAAATGATTTGAAATTCTCAATTCCTTGCAACAAATGAGACTAAAACCAGAAATGTATAAAATAACACTTATGCTCCATCTCTTTTCCCTTAAAGAAAATGTATAAAATAACACTTATGTTCCATCTCTTTTCCTTTAAATCTCCACAGCAACCAAGCAAAGGGTAGTTCTAACTACAAAACATATTGGGATAAATATAAAAAAATACCACGTGGTTAGACGCATTTTTACTTATAGGCCTACGGTTTTTTTCGTGACATCATTTTCTAACACTTTAATACCATCTCAACCAATATTGTCATTATTTTATAATAAAATATTAATATAACATTATCTTTCACTAATAAAAATGTTTTACATATAATTTACTATCAATATGACTATTTAGATATTTTTAGAAATATCATAAAGTTATTTTAAAAATTATTTATTTTTATTCATAATAAAAAAAATACATCTTATTTTTATTTTTTGTAAATTTATTTTAATTAGTTGAATGATATACTACTTAGTAAATAATTTTACTATTAAATATTTATATTATTTTATCATTACATGATATATTTTTAATAATATTACTAAGTAGGTACTAAAATGTAAGTAAAATCAAACCACAAACTCTTAAATGTTACGAAAAATACCACAAACTTTTAAGTGAAAAAGCACATAACCACGTGGTATTTTTTTGTATTTATCCCAAACATATAATAAAGAAAACACGAAAAATGGCAATTCAACATCCTAAAACCAATGAACGAATTGTATAAGGAACCAAATTCAATATAATCAACACAGCAAATAATGCCTGTTCTCGAAAGATAATCTGGGCTAACAGATGACATGAACTGTACCTCAATAGTCATGGGAGTAAAGACAAACAAGTTAGCAAGATTGAATGCCAAGGAAGAGAGCAAGAACCCAAGCTGGTACTTCTCTGCAGTAGATGCTGATTTCCATGGATGCAGATAACCAAAGGATGCCACAGATATTGCAGAGCACACTCCCACCAACCAAAAATATGCAGGAAACATCTTGCTTTGCAGATTACCAAATTGATGCCTTGGGAGGTTCCTAAAATCAACACACAACCCTTGGCTCTTAATTACCATTAACAATAAATTAAGCATAAAACTTTTGCACACCCATATAATGCTTCAATTGGAGAAAAGAAAACCATTAAAATTCAAGAAACCAAACAAAACCTAAAGATACATCATTAAAGAAAGTATTAAGAATTGAATGCGAATAAAATGGAAGATTTTTTGGGATTAGAGAGAAGCTTACTTGAACATGATGATGCCGCCGATAAAGGTGACCCAAAGAGCAGCACCAAAAGCTGTGGAAAAGCAGAGAAGGTAAGCCAGTTTCAGGTAAGTGGACAGCTGTCCCACAGACTTTGATCCAAATGTTTCTGGAGAAAATATTACGCCGATTGCCAAGAAAGCCACGGCCGCTAGAAATCGAGTTAGCCAACCCATCTCTCTCTGTCCTAACGGAGACGACAACTACGACTCACGATGGGAATAATCGGTAGAAATATCGCCCCTGACCCTGATTACTAGATTTTTTCTTTTTCTTTTTTTTCCAAAGTAGTAGGTAATTAAAGCAAGAAAAAAAAAAATTAACAGGTTGAATTAAAAAAAAAAAAACAAAGGAAAACGTGTAGTTATTGAAAAATATAATTGAAGATTATAATATTAAAAATGTTCTAGATTGAATAAAAAATAGACAAAACATAATTTTTTAATAAAATTTCCAAATATGTAGTTTTATTTAAAATTATATACTAAAATTTTCCAAATATATATTTTATCTAAAATTTTAGTCGTGTTTTGGTGTATATTTTCTAAAGATAAATTGTATTTTTTTTAATTGAAAAATAAGAGACAAATATTAAATATACTAATAGAATTATATCATTAAAATTATTTAATTCGATAAATTATTTTAATTTCATTAAATTATTAAATTTTCATCTAATTACTAAATTTTCATATAATAAAAGTAGATAATATTCACGTATGCATTCACGCATCATATTATTTTAAAAAATTTAAAATGAAAAGGTAAAAATTAAATTTTTAATCTATTAATCTATTATTGCTTTGAAATGACCTATACCATTAAGTTATTGGACATTCAGAATAGGATACTAAATATTTAAGAAAGTTATTAAAAATTTATTATGATATAACTGCTTACATAATTCATTGTTGGTTCTCGAATATTATATATAAAAAATATTGAAAATTTAAACAGTAAAAATTCATTTCATAATAGGGATTATGCTTTTATAATAAAACTTAATTATAAACTACAAATAATATATTTTTCCCTCCATTCCAAATTTATTTATTTTTACACTCAATTATAAAACTACAAATATGATTTAAAAAACGTTAGACCTATTTGATAATATTTTTATAAATTTAAATAATATATGTGAATATATTTTGTATTTTTTTAAAAAATTAAATAATGTATTTTGAGAAAAATCTTGAAGCCCAATGGGCAAACTTATAGTTTAAAGCCCAAAGGAAATAGAGATTTTTTTGAAAGTTATATACCAAGCTCGTCCAGCACTCGGCGTATCAAGTAAGATTTAGATAAAGCATAAACAAGCGGTGAAGTCACGTGAAGCAAGTGGCGCGTGATGTCATGTGAGCTAGCAAAATTTCTTCTCCCGCCAGGGCCCAAAAAATCAAATCCCAAACACGACGGAAATAGTTCCCTCCATTCCCACTTGATAATTTTAATTCCCTCCCTCGCTTCACTCTCCTTCCTCTGCAAGTTTCTGCAAAATACACACACATACAAAAAGTCCCTATTTTCTTCATTTTACTCTTAAAATCTCCTCTTCTGAATCTCTATTTATTTTCTTCAAGTTTACAAATTCAATTCGGTTCAGTGATGGAGACCTCTTCTCCTTCCAAGACGTTTCTCGGCGTTCGTTTTGTTCTCTTTGGTTTCGATCCAATCAGCCAGCGCCAGGTATTAATAGACTTCCATTACTTTCTTTTTGTTTTCAGGATTGCGGAATAAACGGTGTCGTTTTTCTTTTTTAAAGGTTCGGGCAAAGCTTGTCAATGGCGGTGGAGTTGATGCTGGTCAGTACAACCAAAATTGTACTCATGTAATTGTGGATAAAATTGTTTATGTAAGTCTTTTAATCACTTACACAAATTTCCAATTAACTGTGAATGAAGTGTGTTTGTGTAATTTAATGAATGCTCTGTTTTTATAGGATGATCCGATATGTGTTGTTGCAAGAAATGATGGGAAGACAGTTGTCTCTGGATTATGGGTTGACCATAGTTATGACATTGGAATGGCCGTTGATGCTACTTCTGTGAGTTTCTCTATTTATTTTTTGATCTTACTTTAACCCCCTAGAAATTAGGAACTATCAACGCTGTTAATTTCTCAAAATGTAATTAGTCCTTCTGATTTTCTTTTGTAACAGATTATGTACAGACCTCTTAGGGATTTGAATGGAATTCCTAGTGCTAGAAGTTTAATTATGTGTTTAACTGGATACCAAAGACAGGATCGAGATGACATTATGGTATGCTTCTGTTTATTCCATTCAGAATTGCTTGTTTATTTATTTTTAAAATGTGATTAGTGATGCTGTTATGGCTGAGATTTTTTTTATTTTGACTTTTTTAGACTATGGTTAGATTGATGGGTGCACAGTTTTCAAAGCCATTGGTGGCAAATAAAGTCACTCATCTTATATGCTATAAATTTGAAGGTGAGGTTTTGAGAATTTGTGGTTTTTGATCTCATGTGTTGTTCTCTTCCTGGTCTTTTTGATGCTCATCAATACTAAAAATGCACTTGATCTGCTAGCATACGTCATGTTGTATATTTGGCAGTACTACTCTATTACATGAACATAAATGAATATTGTACCAAAATCCCAAATGGTGCATCAAATTCTGCAGGGAGATAACAATTGTATTCGTCTTTTTAGCTTACTTGTATGTTGAGTGTGTATAGTGTCAGTCCTTGGTTAATATTCAATATTAATGAAGATTTTTTTTTTCTTTTCATTTGTTTGCCCCCTTCACTCTATATAGGTGAGAAGTATGAGCTTGCTAATAAATTGAAGAAAATAAAGCTTGTTAATCATCGTTGGTTGGAAGATTGGTAAGTTGGCCTTTTGTGTTGCTATGCCTTGAAATAATTTTGCATGTGTAATGAAGTATTGGGAATCTCAGAAAATGAACAGTCCTTTTTTTTTTTCCCTCCCCTGCAGCTTAAGGGATTGGGAACTTCTTCCAGAAGATAATTATAGCAGGAGGTATGGCATTTTAACTCGGCTGCTTTGTATTGGTTCTGTTGCAATTGAGATGAACTAGTCTTGTGTAAACTTTTATCCTCATCCCATTGTCCTGAGATTATTTATTTAACAAAACTTCCCACAAAATTATATTTGTACTTGGTGACTATGACTGGTGATTAGATACCATTTTTTAAGTCTTTTGAATTACTCCTAAATTTGCAACAAACCGAGCATCTTGCATTAGTGCATGTTATTGATATATGATGGATTAATCAGGAACTATAGTTTTGTTATATTTGATCGTTAGTTTAATGATCTTAATTCTCTCTATTTTTTATCATAGTGGCTATGAATTGGAGATGGTGGAAGCTGAAGCAAAGGATTCTGAGGAGGATGCTGAGGACACCAATCAGAAGCAATCAAGTCGCAAAATGGCAAATAAGAGTCCTCAATTAAAAATGGGAACCCCCAAATCTTGTCAACCACCCAGATCAAATAGTGAAATGCCAAATTTGTCAAGCAGTTTGCGTGAGCTTGAATGTTTGCCGAATCTTGCAAATACCAAGGACATTTTAACAAGTCCTTGCACGAAGAATAAAGATAGTCATGCATCCAGTTTTAATGGTAATTGTCTTTCTGAGGTGCCAGCATGTCAGGATACAAGCACCTTCAAAGATGCTGCATCTGTTGGGTTGCCTGATCCACAAGAGAGAACTCCAAGTTCTAGAAAACAAGGGAATGACTTGGAATCTGTTTCTCGAAGTTCTGAGAGGCCTCATTCTGATGCAAAGTTCAATGCTGTAAGTTGTACAAGAAAAACCCCACGAAAATCCCCATCAATTTTCTCAGGAAAATCAGGCACTACTAGAGGATCTCCTAAAACAGAATTGGGTGACCCCAGTAATACCTCGCCTCCCAATGTTGAATGTAGCAAGGACTTATTTGGTTCTGGTCCGGGTGAAGATCTTCACAAAGGAAGCCAGCTACTTTATAAAGAAGCATCAAGCAGTAAGAAGCAAAAGCTAGATGTTTCATGTTCTACCCCTAAACGTCAGAATGTCAATTGTGATGCGCAAGTAGGTGTAGCAGGTAGCCCATCAGTCAGTAGCAAAATTCAAGAACTGGAACCTGTGCCTTTGGCAAATGATCTACTAAAGATTAATAACCACTTCCCACTTGGCAATCATGATCGCTCAATAAATGATACAGTTGGACTTGATGATGCACCGAAGTTGCACACTGATGTTTTAACAGCCAAATCGTCAGAATTAAAAAAGAAAGCATTCACACAGAGCTTACAGTTTCTTGAAAATGTAACCACAGCGACCAAACAAGGTGACAGTGCAAATACAAAGAAACCAGAAACATCCTTCAATGGATTGATGAAGTCCAGTCCAGCCAACAAGCCTGAAGGTGGAGATCTTGGAATTGAAAAATGTGAACATGGGGCTGTAGAAGCTGGATGCCCCTGGGATCAGAAGCAAAATAAAAAGGTTCCAATTCCTTGTAACAGAAAATCTGAGACAAATGTTAATTTGGAATTTCAAGAGGGAAACACCAACTTAATTACCAAGCCAGTTAGGAAGAAAACAGTTGCAAAGAGGACTTTAGGGTCGAGACCAAAACTTAAAGGTACTGCTAACCGAAAAGGGTTTATTTATTTAAATAAAGCTGCTGCCCAAAATAATCCTGCAATTGGTGTGTCTGGAGATATAGCTGGCAATAAGTCCTACAGTGCAGACGAGCTTGAAACATCTGCTCAAACTGTCAGTGTCACTGCAGTTGAGGAGGTCGACACAACAATTGGCACAAAATCTGGAGATGATAATGGGAATGGGACTAATTTTATGGATGATGAAACTGAGGCTCCAGAGGACAAAGATGGACCTGAGGATGTTTTTGATGCAGAGAAGGCAGAGGTGGCTGATTTGTCACACAAAGTAGATGATACGATGAAAATTAAACCAGATGGTGCTCAGCATGCAGCAAACAGTAATGCTGCTGAATTGGATGATGGTGCCAGGAAAGATAACAATACTACTCAACTTCCGCACAAAGATGAATCAACCTGTAAAATAAGCGTGAAAGGGAAAGTATGTAAAGACAGGAAGCAGCCATCAGTTAAGACCAGGACAGAGACCAATCCTGTCTCTAAACAAGCCAAGTCCAGAAAAGCTACGGAAAAGGAGAAAGGTAAGCCTGTTTCCGCAGGTCACTCTAAGAGAAGACCTGAATCTGCTAGGAACTCAGAGATATCCATGGAAGTGGAAAAGGAGAATAAACAAATAGTTGATGGAGACCAAAATATAAGTGAAGCCAAAGACCATGCTAAAAAAGGAGTTGGTAAATCACATAAAGCGTCGGTGAAGAATAAGCAGAAATCAAGGAAATGCAATCCTAATTATACCCCAGCAAGAGAAGTTTTAAAGAACTTAAAACCTGAACCTGTATGGTTTATGTTGAGTGGACATAGGCTACAGAGAAAGGAATTTCAGCAAGTCATTAGGCGTCTGAGAGGAAAATTTTGCAGAGATTCTCATCAGTGGTCATATCAGGCGACTCACTTCATAGCTCCAGACCCAATTCGTAGGACAGAAAAGTTTTTTGCAGCTGCAGCCTCTGGAAGGTACTGTTTCCCTGCATAAATCTCAGAAGTCTGCATAGTAATATCTAGCTTTCTCTATTTTTCAGATTTATTGCCTTTTGTTTTATCTAAAATGGTTGGAATCAGTCATCATATACTATTCTTGATTTGAACAGAGACTAATACTGTAATACATCTCAAATGCAGGTGGATTTTAAAGACCGATTATCTAACTGCTTGTAGTCAAGCAGGAAGGTTCTTGGAGGAGGAACCATATGAATGGCATAAGAATGGCCTTAGCGAAGATGGTGCAATTAATTTAGAGGCTCCAAGAAAGTGGCGTCTTCTACGAGAGAAGACAGGTCATGGAGCTCTCTATGGTTTGCGCACCATCATTTATGGAGAATGCATTGCACCGCCTCTGGTATGTTTCACTTCAAAATGTATTTCTTTGCACTTTCTCCTTGTACGCTTCAGAAATTTTTAAGGATTCTGTTTTTCATGAATTAATGCTTCAGGCCTTAATAACATTCTTCTGATACATTGTCTGCACTAAATCCTCAACAAACAGGATACCCTGAAACGTGTTGTGAAGGCTGGTGACGGAACCATATTGGCAACTTCTCCTCCTTATACCCGCTTCCTCACATCTGGGGTTGACTATGTCATTGTCAGCCCTGGAATGCCACGTGCTGATATGTGGGTTCAAGAGTTCATACGAAATGAGATACCCTGCGTTGTTGCTGATTACTTGGTGGAGTATGTTTGCAAGCCTGGGTATTCTCTGGACCGGCATGTGCTATACGATACTCATGCTTGGGCGGAGAAGTCATTTGCTAGACTCTTGAGTAAAGCAGGAGAGATTGTGGACGACTTCACGCCATCAGATGATAGTAATAGCAGTGATATGGCATGTGAAGTTTGTGGATCTCGTGAGAGAGAAGATGTTATGCTGATATGTGGCGATGAAAGTGGTTCTGTTGGGTGTGGTGTAGGTATGCACGTAGACTGTTGTGATCCTCCTCTTGAAGGTATACCGGATGAGGACTGGTTTTGTCCCAATTGTAGTAGAAGCAGTAGTGATAGTTCTAAAAGGAGAAAAGGCACTTCATCGAAAAGCTAGTGATTTTTTGTTCCTCGTTGTTTCCCTCTAGCTGTGGCCAATCAAGAATTTATTATACATAGTCTCAGTTCAATGTGAATTTTTTTCTTTTGTAAAATTTCCTTCTTAGAAAGCTAGAAAGGTGTATATAGTCTGTCGAAGAAATAATGTACTAATTCTCTGAAATTTATTGATCACAAAAACTACTAATATGAAACTCTTTAAACCAACTGTTTTAGACATCTAAGGCATTACTATTGATGCAAGCATGCTTTACTAACGAATCATGCTAGTGATTTGGGGTGATTCGATGAAAAAATTACTTTTTCTTATTGTATTAGTAATGGGTGCAGAGAGAAAAGCAAGCTTGAAAGTGGGACCTAGTGGTTGACGTTGGTATTTTAACTGTGTTCTTGTTGCTGGACTTATCCTAA
>CATIWO010274940.1:0-69656 GCA_949673435.1 Macaranga tanarius | reverse complement strand
TTGCGTCAAAAAATTTCACGTAATTTTCTCTTCCTCGTGGTAATTCTTTTTTTGAAATACCATAATTTTTTTGCACTACGTGAATTGTAACATGCAAAATTCTAAAAAAGTTACTATTTTACTATTCATCAAATTACTATTCCGACATCCGTTTCGAACACAACTTACGTCAAAAAATTTCACATAATTTTCTCTTCCTCGTGGTAATTTTGTTTTTTTCGAAATACCATAATTTTTTTGCACTATGTGAATAGTAACATAAAATTCTATAAAAAGTTACTATTTTACTATTCATCAAATTCCTATTCCAACATCCGTTTCGAACACAGCTTGCGTTAAAAAATTCCACATAATTTTCTCTTCCTCGTGGTAATGGTTTTTTTTGAAATACCATATTTTTTTTGCACTACGTGAATAGTAACATGCAAAATTCTATAAAATGTTACTATTTTACTATTCATCAAATTACTATTCCGACATCCGTTTCGAACACAGCTTGCGTCAAAAAATTCCACGTAATTTTCTCTTCCTCGTGGTATTTTTTTTTCCAAAATACCATATTTTTTTTTCCGAAATACCATCAAATTACTGTCCCAAATTTCACCTTTTTTTTGTAAAATGCACAAGGCATTTTGCCTCTCACACATGCGAAATGCCTTGTTTAAAAAAAAAAAAAGCATTTCGCCAGTAGCACTGGCAAAATGACTAGCCCAACGCCACATCATCAAAAACTACCACAAAACAAGAATTTTTTTAAAAAAGAACCACAAAAGTTGGAATTTTTTTTTTATACAACCACAAACTTGGTATTTATGAAAATTTGGACCATATTTTGGTAAATAGCCCTATTATATACATCAAATATACACTAAAGGAATGGTGTTGCGTCGTACTCCTTTTAGAAATTTTAATTCGGTCTATTATTAATTGTGAGATATTTTGGTTTTATAAAAAATAATTAGATAAAATATAGTTTAAGAGAATGTGTAGGGATACCCAAATTGTGTTTAAAGTGATAATTTGAGTTATCACTTATATATACCCTAATGGGCTTGTATAGTAAGACAATAAATATATGTCTAATCCTACTAAAGTTAGTACTTGGATAAATCTAGTGGATTTTCTACAGGTAAAATTACAAAAATAACTAAAATCAAAGAAAATTTTTTTAAAAACACGGTTGGAAACAAAAACTTTCACAAATATGGTAACGTGTTTTCATATATACATTTTTTATTTTTTCTTTCATTTTTACGGTCTTTTCTCTTTCTCTGGTGATGATGCACCCAAAATCCCACATCGGTTAGGAGACGAGGGGATTGGGTCCTTATAAGCTCAAGTCACTCATCTCCCTATGAGGCGCCTTTTCCTATAAAGGACAAAACCGTACAATCTGTGGGGTTCCCAAAGCCAAAGCAAAAAATACCTCACGAGCGGGCCTACCATGTGCCGAATTTGGGCTGTATCATCAATGGCACCGTCTGTGGGGATGAGGCTGTGTCCTCTACCTAAAGCCCCTCTCTGGGGGGCTTCTGATGATGCACCCAAAATCCCACATTGGTTAGGAGATGAGGGGCTTGGGTCTTTATAAGCTCAAGTCACCCTTCTCCCCCGTGAGGCGCCTTTTCCTATAAAGGATAAAACTGTGCAGTCTGTGGGGTTCCCCAAACCAAAGCGGACAATACCTCATGAGTGGACCTGCCATGTGCCGAATTTGGGTCATATCATCATCTGGTATTCGTTCTCATCTTCTCTTTTTCTTTACGTTCTCTTTTTCCTCTCATCTCTTTCTCTTCTTTTTATAACAAATTCAACACTGATCATCACAATATTTGCAAAATTAACCTCACTAAAAATGAGATTTGCTTCTTCTTCTTCTGATTTTATTTTTGGATTTGTATTTTTTGTGCTTTGGATATTGATAAATTTTTACCAGTTTATGAGTTCTTATTGATTTGATAAATACATTTTTTTCTTATTGGCACTTGGGTGATTCTTGTATTTTACTTTTTTCTCATTTTCTTTTTGAACTTGTATTTATAGTGTTATGGATGTTGATATATTTTTGGCAATTCATGGTTTTTCGTTTGGTGAGTGTGTATTATAGTTTTTTTGGTTATTGAAGGGTTGTTCTGAGGTTGTTCTGCTGTTGTTTGGTTGCTTTGAGTTTTTAGTTTATTTTTAGGTTGTTCTGAGGTTATTTTCAGCTTGTCTTGAGGTTGTTTTAAGGTTGTTCTGATGTTGTTTGATTACTTTGAGTTTTTGGTTTGTTCTTAGGTTGTTCTAAGGTTATTTTCGGGTTATTTTGACATTATTCTGAGGTTGTTTAGCTGCTTTGAATTTTTGGTTTGTTTTTCGGTTGTTCTGAGGTTGTTTAGTTGCTTTTGAGTTTTCGGTTATTCTTAGGTTATTCTAAGGTTATTTTGAGATTGTTCTGAGGTTGAGTTTTTGGTTGTTCTGAAATTGTTTTTAGGTTACTTTATGGTTATTTTGAGGTTACTGTCCATATTTTTTGGTTGTTTTGAATTATTCATTTTATTATTCTATTATTATTGTTTTATTTCTTTAAATATTATGAAATTTTAATTGAATGAGTGAGTTAAAATTTTTAAAATCGAAATATATGATTTTTTTTTACTAAATATACTCGATAAAACTTGCAATGTAGTGTTCTATTTATACTTTGTAAAATAGAGACGAATAGAACTATTCAAATTGGTTGTTCTCGAGTTATTTTTGGGTTATTCTCAGGTTATTTTCAGATTATTTTCTAGTACTTTTTGGTTGTTTTAAACTGTTTTTGTATAACTATATTCTTTCTTTAAATATTACAAAATTTTGAGTAGATGAGTTAGTTAAAATTTTTAAAAATGAAATATATGTGTTAGATATTATCTTGTATTTAGTTTCTTCAGAGGTATTAAAGATTATGTGTCATTAAAATTTGCTAGTTGTGTCGTAGTGATGTGGATAAAATAGATAATTGGTAGTTATTTTGCATTTAGATTCGTAATTTAAAATTTATATTTGTCTCATTTTGTTTGTTGTTGTATTTGGAAAACACCATATTTCTAAAATTCTTTTACACGAACACCATATTTTTTAACATTTTTTTCACAAAAAAGTTAGTTTTGAAAGGAAAAATGTCAACAAAATTTTTATTTTTTTATTTTGGTTTATTTTTATAAAAATCCCCTTTCTATATAAATAGACTAAGGTCTCCTCTTCATCTTAATAATAATTTATGGCTTGTCCCATTGATGGTCGCCTACGTGTGAGAAGGATAGGATAGGAAAATCTAGCTTTTATTTTATTAATACTAATCATTCTACTATTTTATTTAGGTTATAAATTAACGATAAGATCTCTACATCAAACTTCAAATAGGTATGCAATTATTTCCACTAAATTAAATCATTATTGTTGTTTTTTTATTCTAAATTCTTATATTTAGATCTTTAAATATAACTTCCTTGCTCTAAAGATTAATCAACATATAAATAAAAATAAAATAGGTTTATAGTTTAGATGGGTGATGTTATAAAATAAATAAGATTAGAAAATAAGTTTTAAACACTTATTATGTTAAGGGAAAAACTAGAAGGGTTTAAGTGGTTACTTGGTTAAAAAAAATTAGGAGTATTGTAGCTTCTCCTCATGCTCAAGTTTTCAATATAGCTTATTCTCTTGCCCAAGTTTCTAAAAAAAAAAAAAATTACTATACCTTCTTCACATGCCCAAGTTTCTACCAATATTTAAAACTCATATTTTTTAAGCTTCTTTCTTCTTCTTCTAGCAAAAATTTACATTTCTTCTTTAAACTTTTATTTTCTTCTTAATCTTCTCATTCTCCTTAATTCTCAAATTCTTTTTGATATCAAATTCTATCATTCAAGCTCTAAAAATTATCATAGACTAGTAGTATATTTGCAGAGTTTTGATAGAAGTTAGAAGGGTTGCTCAAGATTATTTTTTCAAGACAATAAATTCAAGCTTACTTTGATTTTTCAAGCATTTGGGTAAGTAACTACATTTGATTCAATTATAAATTTGGAGAATTCATTATCTTTTACTTACTTTGGGTTTTAAAATTTGGTTTCATAAATTTTAGTTAAAATATATATACACAAATATAGGAAGACTTGTGATTTTGTTAGAATATTGATGTTTTGATAGAGATTGTTTTTTTTTTTGTTTAAGTTAAAGATATTTTAGTGGAGTTTAAGACAACTTCTATAAATGCATAACTCTAAATAAAGTTGTATTATTATTGAAATCTTATAAAAATCAGTAAAAATGGAATAGACAGAGCCTTTCAATGCTGCGAATTCATTTGTAGATTGAACAGGCGATGCCTCAATGCACTGAGGTAGTTGTCTGACACCTCTAGACCTTTTCAGACCATTTTTAGGGCTATAAACCATATCAACCTACCATATATCAACTAGGTTTAGTAGAATTTAGATAGAAAGCTCATAATCTATTTTTCTATTTCTTAAATGTTAGGAGCAGTGTCAGTCATAGCTGTAGAGCCTAGGTTAGAGCCAGCTAACTAGATCTTCGGTTCAGCAAGCTCAAGTAAGTGGCTAAACCTATAACTTTAGTTTTTGAAAGTATATGTACAAAAAAAAATTGAAGGATATAAAATATTTTTCTATGATTAACTGATGTTTCCTTATAAATAGTTTTTATCAAATATTTTAATTACTATTAATGTTTTATGTAATTACTTACTTTATTTAACAAAAATTGGGAACATATGACGATATATTATTATTGATATAGCTAAAGTAATTTAAAGCAAGAATATGTTTATTATTACTATTTTTATTAAATGATTATTTTTAGCAGTATACTGATTATAATATCAGCTAAAGATGCAACTATTGTGATTTATTAGCAATTTGATAAATATGAATATTTTGGATTTATAAACAAATCTATATACTCGTGTAGATGATTGAAATTCTTGCAAAAGCTTTTAAGGCTGATTGAGATACTTCGGCTGCTGATAGGGATTTATTCTCAAATAGTTTACTATTGCGACATCCCCATATCCTCCACATTATCATACTAATAGCCTCAGAATCAGCTTTTGACAAGGACTCATACATATGCCAAAACCAATCATAAACTGAAATCACTGTGTCTGTCATTGGTCGAATACCCAAATGAGAACCAAACCAAATAGCCTTGGCAAATGGACATTCGAGGAATGCATGAGTAAGAGATTCAAAAGCACTACAATGAACACAGTTAGTAACATCATAAATTCCTCATTGTTGTAGAGAATCTTAAATAGGAAGAGCAGAGTTCAATGTACGCCATAAGAAATGTTTAACTTTTGGCGAAACATCAAAATTCCAAATTCTCTTCCAAGGTTGTGGTGCAGAAGTTGAAGCTGAAAGCAACTGGGGATTACAAAGGCTAAGAGCAATGCGGTTTGTAGATTTAACAGAGAAAAAACCAAGCTTGTCTGGAAACCAATAGCGTCGATCTTCTGAAAGTTAAGAACTGAGTGGGATCCCAAGAATACAATATGCATCATACTAACTAAATAAATGGCAAATAAGACTAACATTCCAATTTTTGGTACTAACCTTAATCAAATCATTGATTATAGCCTCATTAGCCAAGCACACAGGGGGAATAGGTGAGACCAATTTACAATTAGGTAGACCAGGAACCCAGACATTTTTCCAAATAAGAACTTTGGCACCTAAACCAATTTTCCATGCAAGACCCTCTTTCATGACAGGTAAAGCTGAGAGAATGCTTCTCCAAGTGAAACTAGTAGTATTTTCTATTTTTGCTCTTAACACATCACATCTGTATCACCCTCCAGTGCCATATACACAAATCCCCAAATAGTACACAATAATTAGTATAAGAAAATTTTTAAATGAAAAGCTACTTTATATAGAAAAAGTACTAGTTAATATAATGTACATAAGCTTTACATAGATATTTAAAAACAAACATAAACTTATTATAAAATTCCCAAATGCCCAAATTGTACATGTTCACGTGGATGAAATGTCGACCATTAAGCACGCTATTGTCCCACCTGAACTCACAACTAACTAAGCTTCAAGCTCCTAGCAAAATGCACCTTAAGCTAGGCTATCTATCCTGAAAACCACAATTGCAAAGGAATGAGCTTATGACTCAATAAGTAAATGGTAAAACATACAACAAATAAAACTTCTCAATAACTAATTAAGAGAAATTTAACTTAATTAACTAAAATATGGACTACACAGGCATGTCTCTTCCCATATAGTCTACTGGCCAAAATTTATAGTCAGGACATGGTCTGGAATACGGCCGTATTTTGACCCGTGTACCTCATTGTCCAAATTTTCAACCAAGGCTGCTCGTGTACTTGCCCATATATCTCTCTGTCTAATTTTCAATATACATACACAGCCAAGGACACGCTCGTGTATCTCACTAGACAAAATTTCCACCTTAGACATGCCCGTATCTCAACATACGGTTTGAGACATGCCCGTGCCTCGGCCTGTGTTCTGAACCTGAAATTCATATATCTCCATTTAGCAAGCAATTCATCATATTTCTCAATTCATCAATCTCACAATAAAACCATATTAACAACATTCAACAGCTTATATACATGTGTAATGCAACAATACATAATTATGCGTGTTAGTTATCCGACCGAAGTTATCAACACATGTCACACATATTTCATATAAAGCTCACTTTTTATTTATTATATTTTTCATATACGAGTGGCCATTCCTGAGGACTCTCTGCCCAGCTCAGTCTTAGATCTCACATACATGAATGGCCACATCTGAGACTCTCTACCCAGCTCAGTCTCAGATCATAGAGCTCAATCTCCACCCACACTCATTTTCCTCGCATACCTCACAATATGTATATCTCACTTTATACCTCATAATATGTATATCTCAATTTATACCTCACAATCAATATGCCTAAATTATTTCACCATAACAATTCAATCATCATTTCATTTCCATCAATATAGGAAAATCACAAATCACACTACCTTATGTGGCTTGCATAACATAGGTGCCATCATACATAGTTTATCAAAAGCATTATATACTTATATAACTCATCCTTGCCCTAGTAAATGGCATATATATTCTAACATAGTTAAATAATTATAGCTACAAGAGAATTAATATATGTAAGTATTGTATTAACAATTACTTACCAACAAGCTTCAACTCCTTCTCAATCAAAAGCTCTCCCTATTGAACAGGGTTTTCACTTCCTCTTCCAACTCCTACCATCACAATTTACTAATTCCACAAGCAAACATTACAATTCATTTCAAATATACAAAGTGTAATTAAATGCCTAAAAGTTCAATATACCTTAAAGACATACATACAAGTCCAATAACCTCCAAATTTCTACTGAAATTAGGGTTATGAGTCCACTTCAAATTCTCATTGGAATCACTCAATTCAGACAAGTGTGGAATTAATTATGAATTTTAGAATCCAATCAGCCAAAATAAAGTAAAACAGGGCATCAACTTAAGCAGTAAAATGTTCAACCTTATTTACCCCTTTTAACAACAGAATCAGACCAAACTCAAATCATAGAAAATATAGAGGACTTTCTGAAGTTTCTAGGAAGTCCAACTTTGCTCAAATCAAAGCTATATAGCTCAAGATATGGCATAAACAATAAGACAGACTAGGAATTAACCAACAACCAAACTCAACTTAATCAATCAATAACATAAAGAAAACTTACCAAATTGACTTCAATGGATTAAAAACCTTCTAAAGCCTCCCAATTGCTTGTTAGAGCAAGATCAAATGTAATATCCTGCTTTGGATTTTCCTAAGTTCTAGTTAGAATTATGGACTTATTTGCTATAGAAATAAGTTCTGAGGGTTATTTTGTGTCTAGGCCTTACTTCAGGGGTCAAAATAGATATTTTTATTTAAAAAAGAAGAATTGACTACTGTTGCAAACTCTTTATCTGACATTTTCTGCAAGAGAAAAAGAAACAAAGACTTTTATTTTTCTTTCTTTCTTGCTCTGTTTTCTTCTTTTCTTCTCTACTTCATCTTCTTTAAATTTTCTTCTTCTTTTTCATAATCTTGAGGATACAAGACAATAATATAAGTTTCTTTTATCAACTTCAAGATTTATAAAAGAAATTTTAGGTAAGTTTTATGTTTAAAACTTTAATTCTTTCAAATTTTTATTTTATGCCAAAAATTAATGTTTTGGTTGAATTTTTAAGTTTTGATGCATGAATTGATCATAAACAGACCCCTGGGATGTTCAGAATTGTGTTTGGACTTGTGTTGGGTTGTTTATTTATGGTTTTGGTCAATTTTCGGATGCAGAACATGTCTACAGAGAGGCGGGTGCCTCTGCGCAGAGGCATGCACCTCTGCACATGAGACATGCACCTATGTGCAGAGGCATATGCCTCTGCACATATAACATGCACCTATTCACTTCCTTGGGGCGCATCTGCATAGAGGCATACACCTCTGTGCAGCATGGTGGTGCCTCAGTGGCCATTTGGGCTCCGAAACTCATTTTGGGGCAATTTTGGACCATTTTTTGGGTCCTTTAACCTATTATTTAGCTGTAGATCAGTGTAAGTTGAGTATAATCAAGATTTAAGATGGTATTCTGATAATTTTATTTACAGATATTAGGATCGGATCAAATTGGATCCGTAGAGGCTAGATCAAGGCCAACCGACTAGGTTTCGGTTCAACATACTTAAGTGAGTGGATATGTATATAAAACTACTTTGAAACTATATATATATATGAAAGAATATATTTTATAGTTTGGAAAAGGTTTTCTATGATTTACATCTGATGTTTCCTTATAAATATAATTTCATCAAGTATTAGTTTACAAAGCATGGTTTCACCCATTATTTAGCTTTTATTTCAAAAGTGGGAACATATGGCATATAATTATTGTTGATATTGAAAAAAGCTAATTAAAGCAATGATATGTTTAGTATTTTAGTAAAATGATTATGTTTCAGCTTTATACGATTATCAGCTTTACGAATTATCAAGTATGTTTTAATAGCAATTTGAGAAATGTGAATGATTTGGTTTTATGGATAAAACTATACACTCGTATTATGTGCCCAGTAGATTGCACCATGATGACTGGTGTTTATTTAGTAAATTTATCTAGCAACTGTCTTGGGGACAGCGCTTGGTTGTGCATATAGCCTTTGGGGTGTACAACTGGGTGATTTAGCTCTACGCATACGTATGACCAGAATTATTATGACAGCAAGTATATGTGCACATGCGATGCTAGGTCATCAATGCCACCCATTATGTTAGCACAAACTTTGGTTACATATTAATGAGTGCATGAGATAATATTTTTATGAATGATAATGTTTCAGTCTTAAATCGGCTTGTAAGGAAGCGATTTAACTAAAGCATTATATTCTTTCAGCTAGCAACACTCAACTTGTAAGGAAGCAGGTTAGGTAAAGCATTATTTTATTTCAACTATTTCTCAGTATATTTCAGTTGTTATGGCAACTGTTTAGCTATGATATGATGTTATTTCAAAAAGAAGGAAATCAGCTTACATTTATGTTTTACTATAATGTTTCGGATAAGAACTAAATCAGTTTGTGTTAACTGTGTATTATGATTTTAACGGCTTATCGATTGTTATATTATTTACAAGGCAGTTTATGAGTATCTTATTTTATTATATTTCATCAGCTTATTATTGATTATTATTATGATGTTTAAGGCAGTTTTATGGATATTTTTATAACTATTTAAAGAGAAATCTATTGTTCCCACTTTAAAGTATTATATTTAAAGTTAGTCCACTCACTGAATATTTTTATACTCACCCTCTTTGTTTTAAAAATATTTTCAGATCCAGCAGAGTAGCATCAGCAGTAGCTCTTAGGGTCTGTCGTGGTGCCCATCAGTGTCTAGAAGAGGTTGTGCCAATGTATTCGAATTTGTGGACTTTTGTAGTATTTTAAGCTTTAACTATTGTTTAGTAGATGGACTTGTTTTATGACGATATAAAGATTGTTGTAAAAGATTTATGATATGTATAATGACAACTTCATTTTAAGTCCATCTTGATATTGAGGTTTAAGATTATAAGTATGGCATTAGTATGGCATCAACATAGCATGGTCGCATCCAGCTCTTTAGTTAGAGGAGCGGGTGTGACATCAAAACTCTCCAAAGTCTAACAAGAAATCACTCTTCTTCTTCTTCTTCTTCTAAATCTCTACACCAATACACATATACTCACACACATATACAACCAATTAAACAATGCCAATTGTCCCCTTAAAAGTCTCTCCTAATAATTACTTATTACCACTAAAATATCATAATAATAATACTAATAACAATAAAATTAATATTTAGATAATTATAATATATATCACCAAAATTCCTCCTTAACTCCTTAGTGAATTGGGTAAACTACATACTAGCCCATAACTTTTCAAATTTGACATTCTACTCCCTATCTTTTCTTACAATTTAACCCTTCTCCTACACATGCATAAAATAAAATACTTATGATACACACACGTGTGCTGAAGGGTGGGTGTTACATTTCTCCATCCTTAATAAAATTTCATCCCTGAAATTTAGTACTCACCATCTTCCAAAAACAAATACGGGTATTTCTGTTTCATCTGGTCTTCCACTTCCCATGTAGCCTCTTTTAGTGAATGGTGGCTCCACTTCATCTTCACTATCGGAATCTCCTTATTCCTCAACTGTTTCACCTTCCGATCAAGAATCTCTATTGGTTCTTCTACATAGGTTAAATTCTCAGAGATTTCAATCCCAGGCTCTTGTATGATGTGACTCGGGTCCGATTGGTATTGCCATAGTATCGACATATGAAACATATCGTGAATGGATGATAATTCTCTCGGAAGGGCTAATCTATATGCTAGTGGTCCAATCCTCTCAAGGATTTCATATGGTCCAACATACCTTGGACTCAGTTTTTCGTACTTGCCAAACCGCAAAATTCCCTTCCATGGCGACACTTTCAAGAAAACCTTCTCTCTAACATTGTACTCCATTTCCCGGTGATGTCTATCCACATAACTTTTTTGGCAATCTTGAGCCGTCTTTAAACATTTCTTGACCACTTGAACTTTTTCCATAGTTTCTTGTATCAAGTCCGGTCCTTCAATTTATCTCAAGCCTTCCATATCCCAACAAATCGGACTTCTACATTTCCTCCCATACAAAGCTTCGTAAGGCACCATTCCAATGCTAGAATGGAAACTATTATTACAGGCGAATTCTAGCAATGGCAAATGATCATCCCAATTGCCTTTGAACTCCATAGTACAATCTCTCATCATGTCTTCTAAAGTTTGAATCATCCTCTCCAATTGTCCATCCATTTGAGGATTAAAAGCAGTACTAAAATGCAATTTTAGTACCCAATACTCCTTGTAGGCTTCCCAAAAAATATGATGTGAACCATGGATCCCTATCGGATACAATTAACACCAGAACTCCATATAATCTCATAATCTCAAAAACATACATAGATGCCAACTTGTCCAAAGAATCTGTCTGTTGTATCAGTAAAAAGTGTACGGATTTAGTGAGTCTATCAACTATTACCCAAACCACATCATGTTTTTGAAATGTTCGTGGCAATCTAACCATAAAATCCATCGTTATCTTTTCCCATTTCCATTCTGGTATCTTCAATGATTGTAATTTCCCTGCTGGTGCTTGATGCTCAGCTTTTATTATTGACACGTCAAGCATTTAGCTACAAACTCCGCCACATTTTTTTTTATTGTTGGCCACCAATAAAAAGGCTTTAAATCCCGGTACATCTTTGTACTTTCGGGATGCATTGCATACGGAGCAGTATGTGCTTTCTCTATAATTTGCTTTCTAAAATCTCTGAAATCCGGAACACATAAATAATTCCCAATAACCAACATACTATCTTCTCTAATCATAAATTGAGTATTGCTTCCCTCTTCCACATTTCCCTTCATTTTCTTTAAATATGCATCCTCTATTTGAGCTTTTCTAATTTTATCCACCAATGATGGCTTGATTTGCAATGCCGCTAACAAGTGGTCTTCCTCAACATCAAGATTACAATTCATTTCTCACAATGCTATAAGATTTTCCTTTGCATAGCAAATTATTCCCACCATTTCATGACTCAAAGCATCGGCTACTACGTTCGTTTTTCCTAGATGGTACTCAATGGTGCAATCGTAATTTTTCAACAACTCGGTCCATCTTTGTTGTCTCAAATTCAGTTCTTTCTGCGTGAAAATGTACTTCAAACTTTTGTAGTCTATGAAAATGGAAAATATTTCTCCATACAAATAGTGCCTCCAAATCTTCAAAGCATGTACAATAGCTATTAACTCCAAGTCATGAGTAGGATAATTAACTTTATGAGTTTGTAATTGCCTTGAAGCATATGCGATCACTTTCCCATTTTGCATAAGGACACATCCTAAACCTTGTCCCGAAGCATCCGTATATACAATAAATCCTCCATCTTCAGATGGTAATGCAAGCACTAGAATAGTAGTAAGAGCTTCTTTTAGCTTTTCAAAGCTTCTTTGATATGTCTCGTTCCATTAGTATTCTACATTTTTCTTCAATAAATTGGTCAAAGATCTTGCAACAATAGAGAAATCTTGAACAAATCTTCAATAATATCCGGCCAATCCCAAAAAACCCTAAATTTCTGTCACATTTCTAGATGCTTCCCACTCCATAATGGCTTTAATCTTTTATGGATCCGGTTTAACACCCTCTCTTGAAATAATATGCCCTAGAAAAGCACTCTCTTTCATCAAAAACTCACATTTGCTACTGATCCAGATACTACTGAAAAGTCGTGTTCATCAATGACATGAATGCAGTAGGTACATTCATCAATCCAAAAGGCATGACTAAGAACTCATAATGCCCATATCTAGTCTAGAATGCAGTCTTAGGAATAGAAGATTCAGCCACCCTAAGTTGTCAATATCCTGATCTTAAATCTATTTTGGAGAATACCGTGGTATCTTTCAATTGACTGAGTAGAATGTCAATTCTCAGTAGTGGGTATTTGTTTTTCACCGTGATTCTGTTCAATTACCGATAGTCAATACATAACCACATACTACCATCCTTCTTTTTAACAAATAAAATCAGAGCACCCCATGGTGATATGCTTGGTCTAATGAACCCATTCTCTAACAATTCTTCTAGTTGTTTTTTTAGCTCTTTCAGCTCTGTTAGTGGTATTCTATATAGAGCAATTGATATTGATGCCGCTCCCGGAACAGTGTCAATCTCAAAGTCAACTTCCTTGAATGGAGGTAATCCCAGCAATTCATCTAGAAATACATTGAGAAAATCGCTAACCACTGGTACCTTTTTTACCCCTAGACTAACTTTAGTTGTATCAACAATGTTAGCTAAGTAATCTTTACACCCATCTCTAATCAAGTGAAATATTACCACCGCTGAAATTAAACAAGAAGGCATAACCTTTCTCTCTCCCACCAATACTATTTTTTTGCCCTTCAACATCTATAACTACCTCCTTAGTATAACAATTCACAATCACATGATGGTTCGCCAACCAATCCATACCCAAAATGACATCAAACTCATATAGTGTAATAACTATTAGTTATGCATATAAGAGCTCACTATCAACTAATATGGGGCATGCTCTCACAACTAAGTTTACTACCATAATATCCCTAGCAGGCATAGAAAAATTATATTCTAAGGGTTCAATCTTTCCATTCACCCTCAATGCAAACTCATGCGACATAAATGAGCATGTAGATCCTGGATTTATTAAAACAAATGCATCATGGTCAAAGATAGAGAACATACCAGTGACCACGAGCAACATGAGCTTCTTGCCTAGTGATGGCGTAAACCCTTGCTTAGCTTTGAGATGGTCCAGAGAAACCTGTTTAGCTTGAAGTGCAAGCTCCACTTCCTCCACCACCTCGACTAGCAGTAGATATATTCTCTCTAGCACTGCTTTGAATGGTCATTTGAGATCTTTCTCCGCTTCTTCTTGCTGGACAGTCTATGATGAAATGGTTCGATTAACCATAATGATAGCATTCACCCGGTCTCAAATTCCAGCATTCACTCGAGTGATATCTTCCACATATGTTACACATCGGAGTTGATGAGCCACTCATCGATCTACTTTGTCCCCTTTGGCTATCAAATCTTCCAAATCTCTGGCCAAATGATCTTCCCCTAAACTGGTTGGATCGACTCATGCCCCTTCCTCTAAAGTTACCCCTTTGAAAACTAGAGCCTCGGAAAGATGAACTTCTACTAGTTCGAGTCGGGGCAGTGAATGAACTAGTGGTCTTATTTTTCTTAGCTTCCACTTCATTTCTCTCTATGATCATCTCTTCCGCTCATAGAGTAGTCTCTAACACCTCTCTATAAGTCAGAGGTTTAATTGCCATCTTCTTCCGAATCTCAAGATTCAAACCTCTCTCAAACTTGTTTCTCTTCAACTCATCGGTGGCAACTTCTTCCGGTGCCTACTTAGACAACTGCATAAACTGAACTTCATAGTCGATAATAGAAAGATAATTCTACTTCAATTTAAGAAACTCGATCTTCTTTCTATCCCGGTACACTACCGGTGTGTATTTCTCAGTAAATTCTTTCAAGAAATCCTCTTAAGTTAAGGTTATTGGTACATTCTTGCTCCCCGGTACCGTCTCCCACCAATCTAGAGCATCTTGCTCAAATAGAGAGACGACATAGCTAACCTTCTTCTTAGTAGTGCATTCAAACCTATCAAGGATCCTCTCAGTGCTTCGCAGCCATTCTTCAGCAACTGCGGGATTAGTGGTACCCGTAGAGGCTTTTGCACCTTACTTCCTAATCTTTTCATAGGTCTCATCTACAACATTCCCTAGTGGTGGTTGACCTATATTTCTTATCATTTGAATAAACTCCTGCATAAAAGGATATGCAGTAGGAGGAGGAACTTGGGGTGGAGCCTATTCAGGTCCATGAACGAACTCAAACGACTTTTCGGGGTCAACACGAAGTGCTTGATATTCTTCCATCCTGAGATATGCAATGCATATTAACTACATGTTTTCTAATATTCATGCATAAGATGTCATGAATACAACATGTTTCGTATCCCGAAGAAATATAATTCCTGCTCTGATACCACTTAATGTAGCACCCTCTAGTGCCACATACATAAGTTCCTAAATAGTACACAATAATTAGTATAAGAAAATTTTTAAATGAAAGCTACTTTATATATAAAAAGTACTAGTTAATATAATGTACATAAGCTTTACATAAAATATTTAAAAACAAACATAAAATTATTACAAAATTCCCAAATGCCCAAAATGTACATGCTCATGTGGATGAAATGTCGACCATCAAGCACGCTGTTGTCCTATCTGAACTCACAACTAACCAAGCTTCAAGCTCCTAGCAAAATACGCCTTAAGCTAGGCTATCTATCCGAAAAACTACAATTACAAAGGAATGAGCTTGCGACTCAATAAGCAATTGGTAAAACATGCAACAAATAAAACTTCTCAAGAACTAATTAAGAGAAATTTAACTTAATTAACTAAAATATAGACTACACGGGCGTGTCTCTCCCTGTGTAGTCTGCTGGCCGAAATTTATAGTCAGGACACGGTCTGGAACACGACTGTATTTCGACCCGTGTACCTCACTGTCCAAATTTCCATAAGTAGACACGTCCAAGGCTACCCCGTGTACTTACCCGTATATCTCTCTATCTAATTTTCAACATACATACACGACCAAGGACACGCCCGTATCTTTGCCCATGTATCTCACTGGACAAAATTGCCACCTTAGACACGCCCGTGCCTCGGCCTATGTTATCAACCTAAAATTCATATATCTTCATTTAGCAAGCAATTCATCACATTTCTCAATTCATCAATCTTACAATAAAACCACATTAACAACATTCAACAGCTTATATACATGCGTAATGCAACAATGCATGATTATGCTTGTTAGTTATCCGGCCGGAGTTATCAACACACGTCACACGCGTTTCATGTAAAGCTCACTTTTTCTTTATCATATTTTTCAAATACGAGTGGCCATTCCTGAGACTCTCTATCTAGCTCAGTCTCAGATCTTACACATATATAATCACATAAATGGCCATATCTGAGACTCTCTGCCCAACTCAGTCTCAGATCGTGGAGCTCAATCTCCACCCATACTCGTTTTCCTCATATACCTCACAATATGCATATCTCACTTTATACCTCACAATATGCATATCTAAATTTATACCTCACAATCAATATGTCTAAATCATTTTACCATAATAATTCAATCATCATTTCATTTCCCTCAATATGGGAAAATCATAACTCACACCACCTCATGTGGCTTGCACAACATAGGTGCAGTCATATATAGTTCATTAAAAGCATTATATACTTATATAACTCATCCTTACCCTAGTAAATGGCATATACATTCAAACATAGTTAAATAATTATAGCTACAAGAGAATTAATATATATAAGCATTGTATTAACAATTACTTACCAATAAGCTTCAACTCTTTCTCAATCAAAAGCTCCCCCTATTGAGCAGGGTTTTCACTTCCTCTTCCAACCCCTACCATTACAATTTACTAATTCCACAAGCAAAGATTACAATTCATTTCAAATATACAAAGTGCAATTAAATGCCCAAAAGTTCAATATACCTTAAGGACACACACACAAGTCCAATAATCCTTAAATTTCTACTAAAATTAGGGTTATGAGTTCACTTCAAATTCCCATTAGAATCACTCAATTCGGACAAGTATGAAATTAATTATGAATTTTAGAATCAAGTCAGCCAAAATAGAGCAAAACAGGGCATCAACTTATGCAGTAAAATGTCCGACCCTATTTACCCCTTTTAACAATGGAATCAGACCAAACCCAAATAATATAAAATGTAGAAGACTCTCTGAAGTTTTTAGGGAGTCTAACTTTGCTCAAATCAGAGCTGTATAGCTCAAGATATTTCATAAATAATGAGACGGAAAAACAGAGGAGACAGATCCGAAATTAACCAACAACCAAACTCAACTTAATCAATCAATAATATAAAGAAAACTTACCAAATTGACTTCAATAGACTAAAAACCTTCTAAAGCCTCCCAATTGCTTGCTAGAGCAAGATCAAAACTCTCCAAAATCTAACAAGAAATCACTCTTCTTCTTCTTCTAAATATCTACACTAACACACATAAACACACACACATATACTCACACACATACACAACCAATTAAATAATGCCAATTGCCCCCTTAAAAGTCTCCCCTAATAATTACTTATTACCACCAAAATATAATAATAATAATAATAATACTAATAACAATAATAATAATATTTAGATAAATATAATATATATCACCAAAATCCATCCTTAACTCCTTAGTGAATTGGGTAAACTACATACTAGCCCATAACTTTTCAAATTTGACATTCTACTCCCCATCTTTTCTTACAATTTAACCCTTCTCCTAGACATGCATAAAATGAAATACTTACGACATACACGTGTGCTAAAGGGCGGGTGCTACGACAACAAATGAAATATTTGGATTTTAAGACTTGGGCACAGATAGAATATGGATTATCAATTAGTCTCCATAATTGTTTGGCTAGTAAAGCCATATTAAAAGCCTCAAAATTCCTAAATCTCAAACCTCCTTCACTTTTAACAGAACACAGTTTGCTCCAACTGATCCAATGGCATTTGCGATCATGATTTCCATTGCCCCACCAATACTTCGAGATCATTCATTGGATATCATCATAAAATTTTTTCAGAAACTTGAAGCAACTCATGACATAAGTGATAATGCTTTGCACAATAGCTTTAATAAGAACTTCCTTACCTGCTTTTGATAAAGCTTGTTCTTTCCACCCTTTTAATTTCCTCCATATCCGCTCTTTAATATATGAAAAAAAAACATCTCTCTTTGAGTGCCCCACTAAAGTTGCTAATCCCAGATAACTTGAAAAATAGTCTACTTCTCTGTGAAATTCATCTTAATGGAGAACTATCACCACTTGCTTTGGTAAACAGATATAAATCCTCAATTTTTTTAATAAATATTATCAATTGTTCAACCATCTAATTTAATCATATATAAAAACTTTTCTAATTACTTTTTTTTTAAAAAAATTTGACAATATTCAAAATAATATAAATAACAATGGATGTTATATTTTATGAATATCTTATATATGTTCAATAACAATATAATATATATCACAGTTCAATGACCATATATTGAGTATTATCAAATATAACTAATTTATATAGCATTTCAAATTTTTGTTTATAAAATCAATACATAAGAAGTTATATTTACTCATTTTACAAACAATTTAATTAATTAATTAATTTAGGGATAACAGCCCCGTAAGTCCTAAACCAAGTTATGTTTTTTCAATTGAGTCCTAGAAAAAAAATATTTTACAATCAAGTCCTAATAGAAATAAAAATGCCCACCGTTAGTCCTACTCCGTCAACTACAACAGAACATGCTGATGTGGGCGACAGGTTGCACTCCTCCTTGCTACCTCATTGCCACGTAATGGAAGTTGCTACGTCAGATTTCCACTCATTCATAAAGAAGGGTTGCTAAACACTTTTTGGAGAAGAAGACAGACACAAGAGCTAGAGAAATTGAGATCGAAAAAAAAAACAAATCAAATAAGGTGTGGTGTAATAGAATTCCCAGCAAAAATATCTAACATGAATCCATACTTCAACACATGAACATGAACTTGTTTCCCTTGTTCATTTGCTGACAAATTTGCACATGCATTCAGAAGAGAATTGCAAATGAAAGAATCTAGCTTAATCTCCCTATCTTGCATTTCTAGATAAAGCTTGAAAGCTTCCTCACCTTGTCCATCTTGAGAATAAGTTGTTATCATAGATGTGAAAGCCACCAAATCTAAAAATGCGCTTTCTTTGAATACTCTGGTTGCATCATCTATGCGCCCACATTTTCTGTACGTATCAATAAGGCTATTTGTGACATAATTATCATACTCAAACCCTGATTAAACAGAAAGTGCATGAATTTGGCTGCAAATATGGTCAACTTGCAAGCTAGCTACTGATTTAAGAACTGTTGATAAAGTTATCTGGTTGAATCCTACTCCCTTCCTGTGCATTAAGAGAAAAAGAGACACAACTTCTCTATTTGCAGCTAGTACATCCGCTCCAATGGCTAACGGTGCAAAACCGTTGACCCAGGCTTCATAATTGGCCTCTATCGCAGTGAAAATATTCTCTATATCAAATCGGTCGAATCCTCCATGATAATCTTTATCATTCAAAAATCTGAAATATAACACAAAATTTCAGGAACCAGTAACATATAAAATGATAACAAAATTTCAAGAACCAATGATCAAGAAATAAAAATTCAATCAAACAAGAAATTAGCATTATCACTTGAATTACATGTAAGTCAAAGCTTATTGAGTTCTTGCCTTAGAGAAGCACCGATGAGGATGAGTTTAGAGAAGAGTTCAGGGTGTTTAATGGAGGCTAAAATGCTAATCATAGCAGAAATAGAGTGACCAACATAAGCACAACGGTTGACCCGAAGAGCATTAAGAATGTTGAGCAGGTCATCAACGTAAGCATCGAGAGTAGTATACCTCCTAAAATCAAAGTAATTAGGATTGACACTGCCTGTATAAATAAGGTCATAAAAGATTACACTATACTTTTGAGTGAAAAAAGGGAGATTGCATTGCCATGCTGATTGGTCAGTGCCGATTCCATGGGCAAGAATAAGAATTTTGTCGCCGGAACCCACTACTCGGACGTTTAGAACTTCTAACAAACTGGTACCCATTTCTGGAAATTAATTAGAGTAGCTTCTGATTGAGTGATTTATTGAAGGGCTGTTGTTGAAAATGACGGATGATGGTCTTTTTCCCTAAAAAGTCCTTCACAAACCGCACTTTCACAAGTGGTGGTTTTCTGACGTGGCACCAATGACAGCGTGGCGCACAACAAGGTCAACTTCCATTACGTGGCGGCTGATGTGGCAAAGAGGAGTGCAACCTGTCGCCCACGTCAGCATGTTCTGTTATAGTTGACGGAGTAGGACTAACGATGGGCATTTTTATTTCTATTAGGACTTGATTGTAAAATATTTTTCTTCTAGGACTCAATTGAAAAAACTTGACTTTGTTTAGGACTTACGGGGCTGTTATCCCATTAATTTAATAATATATAATTATTTAATTTGTTAAAATTTTAAAGTCAAAGTCAATAGGAATTACATAGACAAATAAGCAACTTGTGATGTAGTCAAGGGGATTATTTTCAGAAAGCTTTTCTCCTCTCTAATTTCAGCACTGCAATTTTATGAACCCAGTTAGAAATTTTCTGTCTTCGATCCCTCGTTTTCTATATCAAAATGGCCTCATATACTTCATCTTCCACTCTACCATCCAAAACAACCCATGACGTGTTTCTTAGTTTCAGAGGCACCGACACCCGCCATAGTTTTATCAGCCATCTTTATGCTGCTCTGTCTCGGAAACATATTGCAACATTCATGGATGATCATGGTCTTGAAAGAGGAGAAGAAATCTCTCGTACCCTTTTGAAATCCATTGAAGAATCCAACATTTCTGTCGTCATTTTCTCTGAAAACTATGCGTCCTCTACGTGGTGCCTAGACGAGCTGGTGAAGATAATGGAGTGCATGAAAACACTGGGTCAATGTGTTTTACCAGTTTTTTATCATGTAGACCCTTCTGATGTTCGAAAGCAGATTGGTAAGTTCGGTGAAGCATTTGATATGGTTAAAGAAAAATTCATGGGTAGCATTGACAAGGTACAAAGATGGAGAATTGCCTTAATCTATCGGGATGGAATTCAATCAATTACAGGTAATAGCTTTTTGACTCACACTACAGCTATAAGTCTTTTTATGATTAATTTGCTGTTGATATTTGCAACTTTTTATTTGAATCTTGTTTTCCCCAAATGTTGTACTGGTTTTGATATGGAAGTAAACATTTTTAGGCTTGAATCTGAATTAATTGAAGGAGTTGTTGACCAAGTTATGAAGAAATTGTATACTACCTCCTACAACATTTCTGCTGACTTGGTTGGGATTGAGTCACATATTGAGAAAATTCTATCATTGTTACGTATTGGATCACTAGATGTTCATTTTATTGGAATTTGGGGAATGGGTGGTATAGGGAAGACCACAATTGCTGAAGCTCTAGTTGGTCGAATATCTCATCAATTTGATGAATGTTGTTTTTTTAGCAATGTTAAGGAGAAGTCATCAAAGCATGGATTAACTCATGTAAAAAGATGTCTTTTTTCCAAGCTTTTGGGGAATGAGAATTTGAGCATAGAAATGTTCCATGCACTTCCCTCTTTTGTTATAGAGAGGCTGAGAAGAAAGAAAGTTGTTGTGGTTCTTGATGATGTGAATGATCCTGAACAATTAGAGGCTTTAGCTGGCAATCATGGTTGGTTTGGTCCAGGAAGTAGAGTTATTGTGACAAGTAGAGATAAACAAGTGCTTCAAAATGAAGTTGATGAAATATACAGTGTTGACGGACTAAACTACAACGAGGCTCTTCAACTATTGAGTTTGAAAGCTTTCAAAGAAAAGCAGCCTCCAATGGATTATGCATTGTTGTTAGAAAGGGTAGTAAATTATGCTCAGGGTGTTCCGTTAGCTCTTAAAGTGTTGGGTTCGCATCTATGCAAAAGGTCACCAAAAGAATGGGAAATGGTGTTGAATAAACTAAAACAGTTTCCTGATTCCAACATCCAGAAAATCTTAGAAATAAGTTATGATGATTTAGATCAGATGGAGAAGGATATATTTCTTGATATTGCATGTTTCTTCAAAGGATATAAAAAGGCAAAGATAGAGGATATACTAGATGGCTGTGGTTTTGCTGCTGAATGGGGAATTGTTCGCCTAACAGAGAAGTGTCTAGTAACTATAGTGAACAACAAGTTACAAATGCACGACTTAATACAGGAAATGGGTCAACACATTGCTCAGAGGAAAGGTAACAGACTATCCAACTCTGAGGAGATTTGTCACATGTTAACAACGAATATGGTATGACATAAAAGTCACTTTCTTTTTTCCATTTAAAATGCCTTTTGATATACTCAAAATTTTTAAAGGGGATGGACATTATCAGATTTGAGATTTTAGTGTATGTTTTTCTGGAGAAGTATGTCAGCATCTGTATGTTTTAGAAAATATAGCATTGAGCCTTGTAATCTCATTTATCCATGTGTACATGTGCCCTTAACCTAAGGAGGGTGTTGGCAATCTTATTTTCTATGGAAGAAGCATCTTGTTAGGATTTAGGAATATGAAGAAGACAATAGATACAAAGAACGAGAGAACAATTATGAATGAAGTGAACAAGAAAAGAGAAAAAATTTCAGTTCACAAGATCTTGTTCTCTACTGTGATATGTTTGAGACTTCTCCAGCGTTCATGTTTGAGTTTTAACTCTTTCTTTATCAATTTATTTTTCACCTAGTCTAAATCAAAGCATTTTCTGTTTCATTGTTTCTTGATTTGTTCTCCATCAACATGAGCTCTTGAACCAGCATATAAACAAGTATTTCAGCCTCATTTTATGTTTGATCTATTATACATTTTAGCTTCATAGTTAGAGGCATCAGTGCATGGTCAACAATGGTATCAGAGCATCTTCCAAGCTTAACAGAGTCTTAAGAAATGTTGCATTATACCAATGTCAATAAAGATTAACTTTTAATATTTTCTTTGCTCTTGGATCTATTGTTTAGGGAACGAAGAAAGTTGAAGGCATATTCTTGGACATGAATGAAATAGGAAGGATTCACTTAAATCGTGCAGCCTTCTCAAGAATGCCCAAGTTAAGATTGCTTAAATTTTACAGGACTTGGTCTTCTTCAAGGAACAACGATTGTGTTTTCATAGTTGAATCTGCTCAATCAAATTATCTTCAAGGTATTCCTAACAAGCTGAGCTTACTCCACTGGGAAGAGTACCCTTGCAAATCCTTATCTCCCAATTTTTTCATGGAAAACCTTGTTGAGCTTAACATGCCAAGAAGCAATATTGAACAGCTTTGGAATGAAAACAGGGTATGGTTTACTTGTATATTTTATTGCTATCCATTTCCAGTTTGATAAAAATAACTATCGAAGCAACCATTGTTTTTCGCTATAGCAAGTCCAAAAACTGAATTCTTTTTAGAGAAATTCAAGTTATTTCACTTTGCATCAAAATTTCTTTTATTTTATTTTGCACCATTGCCAAAACAAAGTGTTATGGCTGCATTCAGGGTCTTCCTAAGTTGAAATGGATTGATCTTTCTCAATCCATCCACCTAAAGAAACTCCCAGATCTATCTTCAACTACAAACCTGAAGAGCATAGAACTATGGGACTGCGAAAGTTTGCTTGAGATTCCCTCATCCATCCAGAACTGCAAGAAGTTGCATAATCTTAATCTCGAGAATTGCAAAGGGCTGAGTAGTCTTCCAAGTCTCGCCCAGTTGGAATCTCTCAGTACGCTTGATCTCTCTGGTTGCCGGAATTTGAAGATGCTTCCGGATATTCCAACAAGTATAAAAGACCTAGGATTAAATGGGTGTGGAATTGAAGAGTGGCCATCATCTGTGCCATCACTGGACCGTCTTACATTCTTCTCTGTAGCATTTTGTGAAAACCTTAGAAGCCTTCCTAGCCTTGTTCATTGGAAATCTCTCAGGGATATTGATCTCAGCGGTTGCTCCAGTTTGAAGTTCCTTCCAGAGATTCCGAGTTGCATCCAAACTTTAAGAATAAGTGATTCTGGATTGGAAGAATGGTCCTCATCTATTCAATCTCTTAACAAGCTCACCTACTTACCAGCAAGTAATTGCAAAAGCCTTAAAAGTCTTCCGAGAAGTGTTCATTTGAATAACCTTGAAGAACTTGATTTCACCGGCTGCTCCAATCTTAAGATGATTCCAAAGATTATAGGATATAACCTAAGAAAATTAGTTTTAAATCAGACTGGAATAGAAGAACTGCCCTCAACTATCAGATATCTCTCTTCACTTGTTGAATTGGAAATGAAGGCATGCATAATGCTTCAGACACTCCCAAGAAGCATTTACAAATTGAAATGCCTTGAAAAGCTCATCCTCTGTGGTTGTTCAAATCTTAGCTATTTGCCTCCTTTATATGGTTTGCTGTCTTTACAAGAACTGAATTTAGAAAACTGCAAGAGACTTCAAGCTGCCCAGGGGCTTCCATGGCAAGGAAGTAGGAAGGATTTTTGTCGATTTCATTTTCTTAATTGCACACATTTGGGACAACTCGCACATTGGAGAATAATGGAATTCGCACAGCTGAGAATTCAAGAAACAGCTTTGTCTAAGACTGTAAGCATCTCCTTCAGTATCTCTCTATTTTTTCTTCTTCTTATTCAGACTCAAGTTTTATTTTTCCATTCACGCAGAGGAACTATTTTGCTGTTGATCTAGTCGGAAGTGAAATTCCAGAGTGGTTCAGCTATCAAAGCCTTGGTTGTTCAATAGTTATTTGGCTTCCTTTAAATCCCTTCAATGCCATGTTCCTGGGTTTTGCATTTTGTGCTGTTGTAGAATTTGAAGCTCCTCTTGTTATTAACAGGAACAATCATTTCTACATTACCTGTGAAAGCCATTTTGAAACCACTAATGGTGATATCCAAAATGATACCAGTTTCAGTGTTACATCATTTGAGGCCATTCCCGAAGCTGATCATGTGTTTCTATGGTATAGATTCAATTCTAATGATCTAAATAATTGGCTCATACGGAAAAGTTCCAGTGTTGAAAAGGCCACGTTTGAGTTCAAAGCACAGCATCGTTTTCTACCCAAAAGTCATCCTTCTACTGAGAAGAGGGAATTGAAGGTGAAAAGGTGTGGAGTCCACCTGATATACAACAAAGATGCTCAGAACGAGTGCAGTACGAGCAGAGGCCAAACTAATCCAGAACATCTTGAACAAGAGGCACAAACCGATGCCAATAACAAGAGAAACATGGAAGACTACTTATGCTCCAACCAGACTAATGTCATTACAGATGTCGAAGAGGAACCACAGGCTAAAAGATTAAGAGACTTCTGTTCCATGCTTGATTACCCTTCAAATGCATTAGACGGAAGTGCCTATGATGCTACTTCGGATCCTTCGAGCTCTTCATGTGATATGTTCCCCGATTTCTATGAATTTCTTTGAAATCTACTCCTACTTATTTACAGCTAGAGTTTGCATTACCAACATGGATGTGGGTTCAGCTTGATATTGTCAATTCCAACTCTTCTTTTGTTGATCTATTGTATCAGTTTCGGTTCCTGGTCTGAGATAAGTGACTACACCCCAGTTATTGCAAGTCAAATCAGAGTTATTTTTTTATTCTGTCATTAGTATTCGTATAAAGCAACTGCAACTGAAAACTGTCTCATTGTGGCTTATATTTGTGTTCTGTCGTAATCCTTTGGTAGACAATTTCTAGGTAAAATTGTTTCTTCGCTGCAAACTCTCCGTCTCTCTCTCTGGTATTGGAGCAAGCACACAGCGAAAACTAGCACAACATTAACATTAATGTTAATAATTGTGTTGTTGTTAAAGGGTATATAATTTTATAATTATAATATATATATATATAAATTGCCTCAGGTGATCAATCGATTTACTTTGTTCTAATTTTATTCCAAAATATTAATGTATTTCTTTCTGGTTACTCTAAAGAGAATCAGGGACTAATGCCAAAGCTATGCTTCTGGTTAAAAACTAGCAAATACACATCCAATGCCTAAACAGAAATTAACTTACATTTCAGTTCCATCCCAGTCATTAAAACTTTTAATATACAATTAATAACCTAATGAAATGTAAAATAAATTTAAGAAATGCGATTTAAAACAATTTGAACTTCCACAATTAATAAACTACTGAAATATTAAAAAAACTTCAAGACATATTCATTTAAAGAAAAATTAGAGCAGAAATATGCCTCAGAATTGCAGAATGACAGCAAGGCTTATAAATTAAAGCCATTCAGTCCCGAAAGATGGTTAATTTGGCGAATGATTTCATCATCGGCAACAATTTTTTTTTTCTCAAAATTCAAAGAAAGATATTAAAAAAATTAAATAAATAGGAATGTATGTCTCATGGCCAGTCCCAAATTGTAAAGGCGGCGACGCCGCTACACAAGGCGATGGAATATGAGACCTTCCGATCAGGCGGAGACGGCCAGAGCTGCCTCAACGCCTTACCGGAATCAATGTCTGACGTTTTACTTTGGACTATGCAAACATTGCTTTGTTAAAAGCGTTTGCTCCAACATCAAGACCAAAGATTTCTCACTGAAATCTCCGTCAGATCATTCATTCAACCGAAACCCAAATGACATAAAACAAATTATAACAAAACCAATTAATTTACAGAAGAAAGAAGAAATCAGAAATCACGAATCACAGCTTGAAATTTTGATATATTGTGAGACTGGAGGTAACGATACCTTTATATAGGCCACTACATGAAAGACATGGAACCCTAACGAACATATACGACGTCGTTTGTTTGCTTTTTTTTTTTTTTTTTTAAAGTAATCTGTAGGCCCTTGCCTCCTTTGCGCTGGAAAGTTCTAAATTACCCTTTATTTATGCATTAAAAATGTTTTCTGCTCTCTTAGTAATGCATATTTACAAATAATCTAATAAAACTATTTAGAGGCATTTGATTATATATATATATACTTAAAAAATTCTAAATTTTTGAGCCGTTAACAATTTGAGCTAGTTTATTAAGTTTTAAAAATTCAATATCATACTATAAATTTTTTATTAAAAATAATTTTTGGTGAAATTATGTGATTTTTTTTTATGAGGTGGTATCATAATAAATTTTTATTCAAATAAAATTTTGAATTAGCAAAAAAAAAAAAAAAAATCCTCATCAACCTTAACAAAATTATGATTTGTCTTTAACCCACTTGTTTGGGTCTTTTTTTTTTAATGCTAATGTTGGTGATAATCCTATCAAGTCGCTCAAAATGATATTTTAGATATAAAAAATAAAAAAACTATTTTTATTAAATTTTTAGTTTTTAATATTCAAATTTCATGAATTTTGAAAAGGAAATATAAATTTTCTAATTAAATTTATATTAATTGATTTTTTAACTCATTCAATTGTATTTGAATTTTAGTCAGTTTTGTGATTTAAAAGTAAAAAATGATCTTATTTTATTTAGATAAAGACTTGCTCCGTTGTCATTTTATTTAAAATAACTGTATAATTTCATCGAAAACTATTTTTTAATAAAAAATTTATAATATAATACTGAATTTCAAAAATATAAAAAAAATAAACTAAATTATTAAAAGATAAAAAGTTGAATTTTTTTTTTTAAATAATTAGACAGATATATAATACAAGGACGGAGCTAGGGATGTAAACGAGCCGAGTTTTGGCTAGCTCAGGTTTAGTTCATTTATAAACGAGTTGAGCTCGAGTCGAACTCACTTTGCCGTTTAGTGGTCGCGAGCTGTTCACGAGCTTAAATGAGCCTAAATAATTTTTTAAAAAAATTTTAATAATACAATGTATAAATTTAAATTATTCATTAAAAAAATTAAAATAAATTATTTACTAAATAAGTCATTATAAAATTATGATTTTTTGTAATAATATATATTAAAAATATTTAAATGAATAAAAATTTATATATTATATATTTAAAATTAAATTATTAATACATTAAAATTACGAGCCGGCTCGCGAGCTCTTATTCGAGCTTGTTCGCGAACTTTACGAGCCGAATTTTGTATAGTTTGAGCTCGACTCGTTTATTAAATGAGTTTCGATGTACGAGATTAAACGAATTTTCAATAAGTTGAATACCGAGCCCCTCGCGAGTGGCTCGGCTCAGTTACACCCTAACGGAGCCAAGGTGGGGGCAATGCCGCACTTACCCACACCCTTCCCACAACCGCACAACGCTACACTATTATTTATATGACTAAAAAAAAATTTATGGAAATTTAGTACTGCAGTGTACTTACTGCAAAGCTATCACCAAAATGTTTAACCCAATAAACGAAGCCAGCATTCTTGCCAAGATGTTTTCTTTAGAGATGCTGACGCCCATAATTTTTTTTTCTCAGAAACATATTGCAACATTCACGGATGATGATGGTATTGAAAGAGGAGAAGCAATCTCACATACCCTTTTGAAATCCATTGAAGAATCCAAGGTTTCTGCCATCATTTCCTCAGAAACCTGTGCGTCCTCTACCTGGTGCCTAGACGAACTGGTGAGGATAATGGAGTGCATGGAAGCAATGGGGTTCTATCATGTGGACCCTTCTGATGTCTGAAAGCAGATTGGAAATTTTGGTGAATCATTTGGTATAGTTAAAGCATAGCATAGACGAGGTCACAGGATGGAGAATTGCCTTAATTGAAGCAGCCAATCTATCATGATGGGATTCCAGCAATAATATGTAAGGTAATAATAACTATTTGATTAGTATATGGTTTATGGTTATATGCATAATACTTTTTTGTTATCGATTTAAGACTTTATTTGATTAATTTGCTGTTGGTATTTGCAACATTTTTATTTGATAAAACTTAATTTGAATTTGCTCTTGGACTTCATGACATGGAACTTGTGAAGTTTTTTAGTTTGTTTGGACTAATTACTTTGTGTTTGTATTAATCATATATTTTATGCTTGAATCTGAATTAATTAAGGGAGTTGGTGATAAAGTTATGAAGAAATTGCATCCCACTTCCTACAACATTTCCATTGGCTTGGTTGGAATTGACTGGCAATTGAGCAGATTTTGTCATTATCATGCATGGGATCAGTAGATGTTTGTTTTATTGGAAAATGGGGAATGGGTGGTATAGGAAAGACAACCATCAGCGGAGCTGTTTTTACTCAAATATCTGATCAATTTGATGGTTGCTGTTCTTTTAGCAATGTTAGGGAAAAGGTCATCAAAGGATAGATTAATTTATCTAATTTTTTTTTTATTTGTTAAAAATTTTTTAAAAGGTATTGAGAATCTGAGCATATATATGTTCCATGCACTTCCAGCTTTTGTTATCAATAGGCTTAGAAGAAAGAAAGTTATTGTTGTTCTTGATGATGTGAATGATTATGAACAACTAGGAGCTGTAGCTGGAAGTCACGGTTGGTTTGGTCCAGGAAGTAGAGTTATTGTGAGTATTTGTAACATATAGAGATAAAAAAGTGCTTCAAAAATGAAGTTGATGAAATATATAATGCAGAAGGACTAAATTACATTCTCAATTTATGTTGTTTTAGAAAAACAATTCTGGTCTTGTATAAAGAGGTAAACAGTCAATCACTTGTTGAACCAAACCTTAGAAGTCTATGGATAAAGTTAAGTAATGCACTTCTAGTGTACTCATGATTTTAAGAAGTTAGAGCAACTGAAGTGAAATTTAAAATTGAGGATGCTAGCTCCATTTCTTCATCAAAGGATATATTTATATAATATCATTCTTGATAAAGATTAACATTAAAGATTTCTTTCCTCTAATTCATTGATGTTTTACCAACATTTTAATCAATTGTCAGGGAAGAATAAAGTTGAAGGAAAGTTCTTGGACATGTCTAAAAGTGGAAAGATTCACTTGAATCAGGCAACCTTCTCAAGGATGCTTCAGTTAAGATTGCTGAAATTTTACAAGACATGGTCTTGTTCAGGGAACAAAGATGCAGTTTTCCTAGTTGAATTTAATCATTCAAATTATGTTCAATTTCTTCCTAACATGCTGAGTTTACTCCACTGGAAAGAGTAAGTTGAGTTTACTCCATTAGAAAAAGTATCCTTGCAGATCTTTATCTTTCATCTTCTTCACGGAGAACCTTGTTGAACTCATGCCAAGGAGCAACTTAGAATGGTCTTGGGATGGAAATAAGGTGCGCTTTAATTATATTCCCCTTTAATTTTTCAGATATTCAGTTGTCACTGTCTTTTCTCCCACAACTTTTTCTTCTATTCTGCACCTTTGCTAAACATGATGTTATTGGTGCATATGCAGGGACTTCAACAATTAAAGCAGCTTGACCTTTCTGAATCTATGCACCTAAAAAGACTCCTGGATTTTTCTTGAGCTATATACCTGGGGAGCATAGAATTTTGGGGTTGTAAAAGTTTGCTTCAGTCTCATTTGGAATTGCAAGAGGTTGTATAGACTTAATCTAGAGGGCTGCAAGGAGCTGAGGAGTATTATAAGTCTTATCTGGTTGGAATCTCTCATTGCAGTTTGTCTCTTTTTTTTTTTTTCCTGATTTTAAAGATGCTTCTAGAGATACCACGAGTTCTAAAATATTTAGGACCATATCAACCTGGGGTAGAACTTAGAAACGTGGCCTATATCTGTTCCATTGTTGGATAGTCTCAGATACTTCTTTGTGGGTAATTGCAAAAACCTGAGGAGCCTGCCTAACCTTGTTCATCAGAAATCTCTCATGAAAAACGATGTCTCTGTTTGCTCAAATTTGAAAATGCTTATAAAGATTCTGAGACAAATAGAAATCTTGCAAATAGAAGACTTTGGACTGGAAGCATGGTATCTTTCTTTTCAATGTCTCAACAATCTTACATGCTTAGCTGTGCGAAATTACAAAAACTCTTTAAGTATTCCAACAAGTATTTGTTTGCATTCCCTTTGTGAACTTGATCTGAGGGGCTGTTTGTTTCTAAAGAAGTTTTGAAGATTCTAGGAAATAATGTTAAATGACACTGCAATACAAAAATTTCCATTAATACTCGGATATCTCTCTTGTTGAGTTAGAGATGAAAGAATGCAAACGGCTTGACTCTTAGCATATGTGAGTTGAAATGCCTTGGAAAGCTACTTCTTAGTGGCTGCTCAGATCTTACTGAGTTGCCTCCTTGACATGGCTTACAATCTTTATGAGAATTGGATTTAGAAAATTGCAAGAGACTCCAAGTTATCGGGGAGCTTCCATTGCAAGCATAATCTTTTCTCTTGTCATAAGCAGAAAAAGTAGATTCTATATTATGGATGTAAATGCGATTTGGAAGCGCTAATGGTGACATCCGGGAGTACCTCAAGTGTGTTGTTACAGATTTTGAGAATATTCCTGAATCAGATTATTTGTTTCTTTGGTATAGATTTGTTTCTAGTGATCTATATGATTGGCTCAAAAAGGACTCTTGCAGTGTCATGTGTGCAGTCCACATGCCATACGACAAAAACACACAAAAGGAGTTCGATTCTTGTGCAGTCGAAACCAAACCTGATATTCTAAAACAAGTCATAGAACCAACACCAACCACAAGACAAGCAAGAATGTCTGCTTCTGTATCAAGCAGGCTAACATTGTACAGCCTACAAGTTTTAATGAACTCTGCTCCATTCATTATGATGCTATTGTTGTTCCCTCAGGCTCTTCACTTGAATTATTCACCAAATTCTGTCATTTTGTTCAAAACTTCTTACTTGTGTATGGATAGAGTTTGCATTCCAAACATGAAGTTAGGTACAGCATGCCATTGCAAATTTCAACTCTCCTTTTACATTTAGATCATTTGCAATCTATTTCAGTTCTGGTGCTGAGTGATGGAAGTGGCCACGCCCAAGTCATTGTAAGCAACTGAACTGATGATATTGTCTTTCATTTTGGACTTGCTATAATCTTTTATGGTGCTCAAAAGTATTTATTCTTGTGTTGTCAAAGTTTCATTTATCTTATCATTTGATTTCTTTGTGGAGAATATCATTTAATGATATAGATTGGCCCCCCAAACCTTTATATTTTTTCTCTATATAGTTATTAGTTCTCACTGTAAATATTGTTACATTTTATGGCCCCTTCAAAATTAATTGTTTATAAATTTTTATAAATTTTGGTCCCCAACTGAAAATTCTTTATGCACGTGGAGGGCAAAAATTAATTAAAATACATGACTTTATGAAATCCAATACAATTCCTTTATGTATGATATATCCAGTTACGATTTTCTCAACAAGTTGGTGAAAATAGGAAAATGGGAATATGTGGATGAAAGAATGTTAGATGCACAGGGAAAAAAAATTTGCAAGTGATCCTTAATCCCTTTGAGATATTGAGGAGTGTTGTAATTACTTTTCAATTTGGGTTCTGGTCATTTCAATTTGGTCCCAAAAACTGACATAGCAAGCCTTAGACATAATATTATCAGCCAAGAGCAGGCAACTTGCAATGCATAAAAATTTTTACCAACTTGTTGCAGCACTTTCCTCGCTTCTAGTGAGTTTACTTTTGCAGCACTTTCCTCGCTTCTATTTTTAACTCTCGAATTTCATAAATTGAATTGAAAAATTTCTGTTTTGACACTGATTCTAAATTTCTTGTCTATATATAGTTGATTTTTACTTGATTCTCTTTCACAGCAAACAAAAGCTAACATTCTTGTCGATATGGCCTCTTCTAGTTCATCTTTCACTCTGCCTGCCAAAACAAGCTATGATGTCTTCCTTAGTTTTAGAGGTACTGACACCCGCCATAATTTTATCAGTCATCTTTATGCTGCTTTGTCTCGGAAACATATTGCAACATTCGTAGATGATCATGATCTTGAAATAGGAGAAGAAATCTCACCAACCCTTTTGAAATCTATTGAAGAATCCAAGATTTTTGTCATCATTTTCTCACAAAACTATGCGGCATCTGCGTGGTGCCTAGATGAACTGGTGAAGATAATGGAGTGCATGAAAACACTAGGTCGATATGTTTTACCAATTTTCTACCATGTAGACCCCTCTGATGTTCGGAATCAAATTGGTAATTTTGGTGAAGCATTTGGAATAGTTGAAGAAAAATTCAAGGATAGCGTAGACAAAGTGCAAAGATGGAGAATTGTCTTAATTGAAGCAGCCAATCTATCGGGATGGGACTCCAGCAATTATAGGTAATACCTCTTCTATTATATTCGTCAAAATTTGAGTCTTTGTATGATTAATTTGCTGTTGGTATTTGCATCATTTTACTTGATGAAACTTAATTTGAATGCTTTTTTCCCAAGCCTTCTATGTTTTGATATATATGGAAGTTAAGAAGTTTTATTAATTTGTTTGGATTAATTACTTTGTGTCTGTGTTAATCATATATTTTTAGGTTTGAATCTGCATTAATTGAAAGAGTTGTTAACAAAATTATGGAGAAACTGCATCATACCTCCTACAACATTTCCACTGACTTGGTTGGGATTGACTTGCATGTTGAGAAAGTTCTATCATTATTATGTATTGGGTCAGCAGATGTTCGTTTCATAGGAATTTGGGGAATGGGTGGTATAGGAAAGACAACAATTGCTGAAGCTCTAATTAGTCGAATATCTGATCAATTTGATGGTTGTTGTTTTTTTAGCAATGTTAAGGAAAAGTCATCAAAGCATGGATTACTTCATCTAAAAAGATGTCTTTTTTCCAAGATTTTAGGGGATGACAATTTGAGCATAGAAATGTTCCATGCAATTCCTGCTTTTGTTATAGATAGGCTCAGAAGAAAGAAAGTTATTATCATTCTTGATGATGTGAATGATCCTGAACAATTGGAGGCTTTAGCTGGTAATCATGGTTGGTTTGGTCTAGGAAGTAGAGTCATTGTGACAAGTAGAGATGAACAAGTTCTTCAAAACATGGTTGATGATAGATACAAGGTTGAGGGATTAAATCACAATGATGCTCTTCAACTATTGAGCATGAAAGCCTTTAAAGAAAAGCAGCCTCCAAAGGATTATACAAGGTTGTTACAGAAGGTAGTAAATTACGCTCAAGGTGTTCCATTGGCTCTTAAAGTGTTGGGTTCTCTTCTATGCAAAAGGTCACCAAAAGAATGGGAAAGTGCATTGAGTAAACTAAAACAATTTCCTGACTCCAACATCCTGAAAATCTTAGAAATAAGTTATGATGAGTTGGAACAGATGGAGAAGGATATGTTTCTCGATATTGCATGTTTCTTCAAAGGGTCTAAAAAAGACAAGGTAGCTGATGTGTTTGATGGTTGTGGTTTTGCTGCAGAATGGGGAATAGCTCGCTTAACAGAAAAGTGTCTAGTGACTACAGTAAACAACAGATTAGAAATGCATGATTTAATACAGGAAATGGGTCAACACATTGCTCAACGGAAAGGTAGTAGACTCTGGAATTCGAAGGATATTTGTCATATGATGACAACAAATGTGGTAAGACATAAAAGTTTGCTTGAGATTCCCTCATCCATTCAGAACTGCAAGAAGTTGATTAATCTTAATCTAGAGAATTGCAAGAGACTGAAGAGCCTTCCCAGTCTCATTCAGTTGAAATTTCTCAGTACACTGTGTCTCTCTCGTTGCCCAAATTTGAAGTTGCTTCCAGATATTCCTAGAGGTATTAAAGATTTAAAATTATATGAATCAGGATTGGAAAAGTGGCCATTATCTGTGCCATCATTGGACAATCTTACAGTCTTCTGTGTGGCTTTCTGTAAAAACCTTAGGAGTCTTCCTAGCCTTGTTTATTGGAAATCTCTTAGGGATATTGATCTCAGAGGTTGCTCAAATTTGAAGTTTCTTCCAGAAATTCCAAGTTGCATAGAAACATTAAGAATAGGAGGCTCTGGACTGGAAAAATGGTCCTCATCCATTCAATCTCTAAACAACCTTAAATACTTACATGCAAGAAATTGCAAAAGCCTCACGAGTCTTCCAAAAATTATTCATTTGGATTTCCTTGAAGAACTTGATCTCACTGGCTGCTCCAACCTCAGCAAAATTTCAAACATTATAGGACATAACCTAAGAACTTAGTGTTAAATCAGACTGCAATAGAAGAACTTCCCTCGACTATTGGCTATCTCTCTTCGCTTGTTGAGTTGGAAATGAAGGAATGCACAAGGCTTGAGACACTCCCAGGAAGTATTTGCAAGTTGAAATGCCTTGAAAAGCTCATTCTTAGCAGTTGTTCAAATCTTAGCAGATTGCCTTCTTTATGTGGTTTGCTTGCTCTGCAAGAACTGAATTTAGAAAATTGTAAGAGACTCCAAGTTGTCCAGGGGCTTCCATGGCGAGTAGAATTTCTCCAAGGAAGTAAAAAGATTTTTTGTCAATTTTATTTTCTTAATTGCAGACATTTGGACCGGATTGCATATTGGAAAATTATGGCATCAGCACAGCTGAGAATTAAAGAAACAGCCATGGCTAAAACTGTAAGCAAGCATGTGCATCCATCTCTATCTTTCTTATTATGCAGTCCTAATTTTTTTTTTTCTTTTTGCACATAAAACTATTTTGCTGTCTGCTTAGCTGGAAGTGAAATTCCAGGGTGGTTTAGCCATCAAATTGTTGGAAGTTCAATAGTTATTTCTCTGCCTTCTAGTCCCCTAAATACTATGTCTCTGGGTGTTGCATTTTGTGCTGTTCTAGAATTTGAAGCTCCTCTTGTCATTAACAGAGACGGTCCTTTCTCCATTTCATGTAAATGCCATTTTGAAAGCACTAATGGTGACATCCAAGATGATCCGAGTTTTAGTGTTGCATCATTTGAGACCACCTCTGAATCTGATCATGTGTTTCTGTGGTATAGATTCAATTATATTGATCTAAATAACTGGCTCATACGGAATAGTTGCAGTGTCAGAAAGGTCTTCTTTGAGTTCAAAGCACAACATCGTTTTCTTCCCAAATATCATCCTTCTACAGAGAAGTCGGAATTAAAGGTGAAAAGGTGTGGAGTCCACCTGATATACAACAAAGAAGTGTAGAATGAATGCAATTCTAGTGCAGTTCAAACCAATCTGGAACTTCTTGAACCAGTGATAGAAACCCATGGCAATAACAAGGGATGGGGGAAGGCTATTTGTGCTCCATCCAGACCAATGTCATTGCAGATGACAGGTCTTGTAATGAGGAAGGGGAACCACAGTCTAAAAGATTAAAAGATCTCTGTTCTATGCTTGATTATCCTTCAGATGCACTAGTGATGTTGATTTGGGTTGTTGGAGCTCTTCATGTGATCCATTCCCTAAATTCTATGAATTTCTTTAAAATCTAGTCCTACTTATTTACAGCTGGAGTTTGCATTATCAACAAGGATGCGGGTTCAGCTTGATTCCAACTCTGCTTTTGTTGATCTTTTGAGTCCGTTTTGGTTCTGGTGCTGAGAGAAGTGACTGCACCTCGGTTGTTGTAAGTCAAACAGTAGCCATATATATATTTTTTTCTTTCTGTTGTTAGCATTCATAAAAAGCAACTAAAACTGTGTTACTGTGGTTTAAATTTTGTTCTGTTATAATCCTTCTTTAGCTGGCTACTATTTTGATAATTTCTAGCTAGCCATGCTTGAACCAAAATCCTTTCTATATTACGAACTCTGGTATTCAAACAGGTACATAGCCAAATACAAGCAAATCATCAACAAAACCTACAGAGAAGTGTAGCTTCTCAAACGTTCCAAAATTCATGGTATTTGATGTCTTACTTGCACACCCAAATTAATTGTCTAAATTAATCTTGACACCAGATATGTTGAGAAGCATTGATATCAAGAAATTAAAAACTTGCATCTTGACTGTCCCTTTCATAGAACAAGATTATATATGTATAAAGTTTACACAGGTGTGCGTCTCCTCAGTCTTTTGGAAGACAAATTCTCTTTGTGGTTTGTCAGAAAACAAAAGGAATAAACAAAAATGAACTATCACCCAAACGAATCCCAGACAACTTCATTGGTATAGCAATTCTAACCTTTCCAAAATTAATCTTTGAATATTGATTCCACTTAATGGATTTTAGGAACTTTATGTTCATGCATAAAAGGGGAAAAAACAAGTTAACTAGATTTTAAGAGAGTATTGAATGGAGTTCACATTAACACCACAACTCACAAGCGAAGTTGACTATTACCTAACTTTAATATGCCCTTTTTTTCATGTGACAATAGTAAATATTTTCTTTCTTAATTCCAAAAACAAGTGAAGGCATTAGAATAAGACTATAATTACTACGAAACCAATCTAAGTTTCAGTATTTGAACACATACTTGGGTTGAACACCAAAGTTTTGGCAATTTTTATTGCTCCTTGATCCAAACAAAAAGGTTCCTTCATGGCCAAGTAAAACTCTTAACATCACCAAGCAATTCTTACATATGAGCTTTGACTTCAACACATTGGAAAAAAAAAAAAAAAAAACAAATATTTAAGTCAATTTTCTTTTATGTCATTGCTTGAACCAGTCCTCTATAGCAGCACTGGTCTATAAGCAACAGTTTCCACATCAACACAAAGTCACAAACAGCTTTGGAAGTTCAGGATCAATTCACGCATGGCGGATATGTTCTTATATTTGGCCTTGGTCCTTATCTTTCTCCTTCTTGCCTGTAAGTTCTGGTTAGAAAGAACACAACACAGCAAAGGCCTTCCACCAAGCCCTCCTGCTCTTCTAATCATAGGTCATCTCCATCTCGTTGAGCTACCCTTCTATCGATCTTTTCAGTCTTTAAAAAAATTATGGCCCAATCTTTTCTCTCCGATTCGGTTCTAGAAAAAGTATCATCACTATCAACTATGGAAGATTGCTTTTACCAAAAATGACATCGTTTTGGCTAATTGCTCTGTTTACCACTGGTAGCTTATAATTCTACCATCATTGGAACAGCTTCATATGGAGACCATCGGCGCAATCTTTGCCGTACAAATGTTCTTGAAATTTTCTCATCAAACTGCCTTAGCATGTTCTCAGGCATTTGAAGAGATGAAATCAAGATTTTCTAAAACAAAATCTACCATGTTTCTCAAGATGATTTTGCTAAGGTAGAATTGAAACCAATGTTTATAGAGCTAACTTTAAATATAATTATGTGCATGATCGGCGGGAAGAGGTATTATGGTGAGGATGTGTCAGGAAAGGATGAAGTAGAGGCAAAGCAATTCAGACAGCTGATAACTGAGATTTTTTGATATATGGTAGAGCCTCATTTGGAAGATTTCCATATCTAAGGAGTGTAGTGCGGGAAGATACCGTATTTAACCCAATATAATGCTTATTGTTAATGCATGGGCTATACGCATGAATCCTGATATATGGGATAATGCAGTTAAGTTTAAGCCTTAAAGATTTTGAGAGCACTAGTGCAGGCCAAGCTTAATGATCAGAACCACAAGTAAATGCCTTTCGGCTTCGGAAGAAGGTCTTGTCCTGAAATGGGTTTTGCAAACCGCGTTAATGTAGGGTTTGCGTTAGGGTCTATGATTCAGTGCTTTGACTGGAAAAGGGTTAGTGATGAGGAAATTGACATGTCTGAAGGGGTTGGGCTCTCCATGCCTAAAGTTGAACCATTGTACGCTATGTGCAACGTGTGGGTATTAAACCTCGCTGGTCACTGAACTTTCATTAAATTTCAAAACCGATACCCAATTTCAATTTGTTTCTTTTAAATCATTGAATTTTGATTAAATTTCAAAATGGATATACAATTTCAATTTGTTTCTTTTAAATCACCCAACATCAATTTTATTTCATATAGGATACATGCTGGAAGGTAAAATGTCTAAATTGGTCCCCAACGTTTTGCCCTAATTTTACATTGGCCCTTATCGATCGTTTTTTTTAATCTAAGTTGGAACTTAACTTTTTCAAGTTTGACTCAAATTGGATCTTTTATAAGTACAATTAAATTCTTTAACCTTTTTTAGGACAATTAAGTCCTATAAATTAGAAAAAATTTAATTTTAATTAACAAATAAAATTGATAAATGTTTTTAAAAATATATATATAACCTAATTATAAAGTTTAAAAATTTTTAAACCTACACAATTATTTTTTTTAAAATTTTTCTTGAATTTTAAGAATTTTACAATCAAGTAATATACATTGAAAAAAAAAAGACCAAATTTATTTGTTAATATGAATAGAATATTGATAATTGGCCTAAAATTTATTTTTAATATCAATATATTAATGGATACAATTTTTTGCATACAATTTTTTAATTTGATTCAAAAAATTTTAATTCAACATTTTTCTGAAAATCGATTTTAATGGTTTAAAATTTTATTTGATTTAATTTTTTATATTCAACTGTTAAATCAAATTTTAGGTCAATTATCAATATTCTATTCATATTAATAAATAAAATTGGTCTTTTTTTTCAATGTATATAACTTGATTGTAAAATTCTTAAAATTCAAGAAAAATTTTAAAAAATTATTGTGTAGGTTTAAAAATTTTTAAACTTTATAATTAGGTTATATATATATATTTAAAAACATTTATCAATTTTATTTGTTAATTAAATTTTTTTCTAATTTATAGGACTTAATTGTCCTAAAAAAGGTTAAAGAATTTAATTGTACTTATAAAAGGTCCAATTTGAGCTAAATTTGAAAAGGTTAAGTTCCAATTTGAATAATAAAAAACGATAAGGGCCAATGTAAAATTAGGCAAAACGTTGGGGACCAATTTGGACATTTTGCCTTCCAGCAGGTATCCTCTGCGAAATAAAATTGATGTTAGGTGATTCAAAAGAAACAAATTGAAATTGGATATCCATTTTGAAATTTAATCAAACTTCAGTAATTTAAAAGAAACAAAATTGAAATTGGGTATCCGTTTTGAAATTTAATGAAAGTTCAGTGACCTGCGGGGTTTAATACCCTGCAACGTGTTGAAAGGTGCTGAAGTATTTGGGAGAGAGACCCACATTGGAAAGAAAAGTGCAAAAAAAAAAAAAAAAAAAAAAAGGAGCTTTATAATTCAAGAGTTGAGACACCAAAAATGGTTCAAGCCATTTAAAAGAAGAGAAAGGCCTGTTGAGGGTTCCAACATAGTATTAGAGTCTAATACCTTAACAGGTCAAGAAAGGTCCTAGTCCAATTAAAAAGAATAAATTTTTTCAAAATTAACTAAAAAATGAAGAATATTTTCAAAATATAGTTGATTTTTTTTCTTTCAAACATATAGTGTTTGACAAATGTTTTTTCCAAAATACGGTAATCTTAAATATAAAAGCAAACACGAGGAGCGAAATACAAATTCCAAACTAAGAAATCAAATACAAAACAATTATCAGTTATGTATTTTATTAACACCACTACTTGTAAAAATTAATAACACATGATTTCTAATACCTCTTAAGAAATTGAATACAAAAAATCTCTAACTCATATATTTCACTTTTAGAAATTTTAACTCATTCATCTACTAAAAAATCATGTAATATTTATAGAAATAAAACAGTAAAAAATAGAGCTACAAGAAAACATTTCAAAAAAAAAAAAAAAGAATAACAACCTTAAAAAAACTAGAAAAAAAAAGTAAAACAACTTGAAAACAAAAAAATTGAATAGCTCTATTTTACCTCTATTTTACAAAGTATAAAGAGAGCCACCACATTCCATCAAAAAAAAAAAAAAAAAAAGAGAGCCACCACATAAAAGATTTTTCCTTGAATGTATTTAGGAAAAAAAATTTATATATTTCACTTTTAAAAATTTTAACTTACTTATCTACTTAAAATTTTGTAATATTTAAAGAAATAAAATAATAAAAAATAGAGTCATAAAAAAATTTAAAATAACAAAAAAATATGGACAGCAACCTCAAAATGACTGAAGACAATCTGAAAAGAACTAAAAAAATTTTAAAAAATAGCAAAGCAACCCAAAAACAACAAAAGATAAATATGAATAGCAACCTCAAAACAATTGAAAACAAAATGAAAACAACTATAAAAAGCAACAAAAATAGCAAAATAACCCAAAAATAAATTGAAAATAATCTTCAGCAACTAAAAACATAATAAATATCATCGAATCAACATTACACAACCTCACAATAACCCTTCAAACAACTATAAAATAACCCAACAACAACTCTTCATGAAGAATGGTACCTTTGCTAGATCCAGCGACAAAAATAACCCAACAACAACTCTTCCGTCGCTATTTTTGCTATTGAAAAATGGTACCTTTGCTAGATCCAGCGACGGAAAGCCATTTTTTGTCGCTAAAGTTTAGCGATGAGCAATATAACGACAGAAAATTTTCCGTCGTTATTCCGTCGCTAAGTCATTTAGCGACGGAAAATTCTATTTTAGCGATAGAAAAATTCGTCGCTAAATCGGCTATTTTTTGTAGTGTCAGCAATCAAAATAAATAAATAAATAATATCAAAATAGCCTCAAACAACCCTTCAGCAATCAAAAAAGAATATCACAATATACACTCACCAAATCAACGAGAACCCATGAATTGACAAAAATTATCAACACCCGTAGTACCAGAAACACAAATTCAAAAACAAAATGAGAGAAAAAATAAAATAAGAATCACCCAAGTGCTAATAACTAAAAATAAATTACTTATCAAATCAATAAGAACTCATAAATTGGTAAAATTCTATCAATACCCATAGCACCAAAAATATAAATTCAAAAATAAAATTAGAAAAAGAAGAAAAAAAGAAAAAGAATAATAAGAAGAAGAAACATCTTATTTAAACTTTTTTGGTTATTGGAAATCTATTATTAGTGGGGTTAATTTTGTAAATCTAGTTATAGTTAGTATTGGATTTGGAGAAAGATAAAGAAATTGATGAATTTTGGGAGAAATCATGAAGAGAAGAAGAAGACCGTATAAATGAAAAGAAAAATAAAAAATCTCTTAAAAATGGAAACACATGAAGCTAGTTTTGAAAAAAATAAAAAGCCATCGTATTTTTGAAACCTTTTTAGACTTAAGTTATTTGTGTTATTTTACCAAGAAAGAATTAAAATGGGCCATTAGTATGGTTTTAATATCAAAAAGAACCAAAAAGTTTAAAGTAGGACAAAAAAGCCTAAGAAGTCCATAGTTGGATAAGATAAGAAGAATAAAGAGTTCAAAGTTGGATAAAGATAAAGAAAAAGCTTTCAAAAAACCTCAGAGATATTCGACAAATGCAGCTGGGCTTAGGAGAGTTAAAGATCCCTGAAAAAGAAAAGAGAAGAAAAAAGAGCTTTATAATTCTAGAGTTAGAACACGTAAAATGGCCCAAGCCATTTTCGTGAATGGCTTCACTCAAGAAAAAGAGAAACACTCAATTTTTACAATTTTTCAAATCTAGCACTTCAACTCAATAAGTTCGGCTCCATTGAGAGTTCCAACACAAAACATAAGACATAATGATAAAAACATCATCATCTTTTTGAGGAAGCACATTCAATCCAATTCTAAACGTTATCTACTAGTAATATTTTTTATATCCACAGTAAAATCATTTACCTTGAGTTTCTAGAGTTTTCCAAATGCCTAAATACAAAACAGTTTGTTTTGATTATCTTTAATCATATTTAAATTAAAATTTCCTATATAGAGTTTTCCACTGCCACATCTTACTAGCCTGAGATTAAGGTTGGACATGCTGCTTTTTTCTTATCAATGAAGATGTTTTGTATTTGGCGAATATGTTCGATTTTATTTCTTTCCAATTTGTCCCTCAAGTTGTAATTTTGCTCATTTTCTTGCTAAATGGGCTATGGAAGAGGATATAACTCGTCTTGAGGACGCCCTTAGTGTAGTTTCTAATCTTGACTGGTTCATTGCCATCAAATTGTTTAATCTCTAATGTACTTTTGTTTATTTTTTTTAAAAAAATACCCATAGGTAGTAAATTGCTTACATGCAAGTTGTGTATAGATTTGTTTATTTTTGACATACATGCACATACATATTTTTCCATGCACTTTGTTATTCCAAATTTTAGCAAACCAGGTTCAATCAAGCATGAACATGCCAGAGGAATTGCTTCCTCAATATGAAATTGACTTTACCACAATTTATTTGGTTTTCAACTTGAATTTTTATAAATTTAATAGGATAATGTAAAAGGAAAATTTGTAATAGTGGACTAAATTGAAGAATAAGAAATTTTATAATAAGAAAATATTTATAAACTTGATAAAACAAAGTTTAGATAAGAAATTAATAAATATGAGATACTGAAATTGGAAATATTCAAAAAAGTTTATTGTTATTGTGATGGTTTGTTGATTGAGTTGTTGATTGTTGATGATGATTAGTCGTAGATTGATGATTTTCTGTTGATTGGTTGTCTTTCTTCTTGCATTCATAAACCAACTTAATCATTTCCTTCAATTAATGTCAGCTAATTAATCTTCAGTTTCTTTACTTGCAGGTCACTTTTCCTCACCTTTTTTAATTCATCAGCAAATTATAGAAGATTATAGTATATTCTCATTAGCACTTTAACTAAAAAATTTCAGAACCTTTAATATTTTACTTCCTCATTATCTCAACTCCTTAGTTCCTCTAACCTATAACATAAATTTGAGAAACACAATTCCAAAAACTTCTCTTTACACAGGTTGGGCTTTGTAATTGGCCTATGGGCCAAAATTTTAGATTTAGGCACAGATAATATGTGCCGCATACAGTTAGTTTAGCAAACCAGGTTCAATCAAGCATGAACATGCCAAAGGAATTGCTTCCTCAATATGAAATTGACTTTTATCAAACAAGATTATGGATTTCCAAATGCTTTTACCACAATTTATATGGTTTTTAGCTTGAATTTTTATAAATTTAATAGGATAATGTAAAAGGAAAATTTGTAATAGTGGACTAAATTAAAGAATAAGAAATTTTTTAATAAGAAAATATTTATAAACTTGATAAAACAAAGTTTAGATAAGAAATTAATAAATATGAGATACTGAAATTGGAAATATTCAAAAAAGCTTATGGTTGTTGTGATGATTTGTTGATTGTTGATGATGATTAGTCGTAGATTGATGATTTTATATTGATTGGTTGTCTTTCTTCTTGCATTTATAAACCAACTTAATCATTTCCTTCAATTAATGTAAGCCAATTAATCTTCAGTTTCTTTACTTGCAGGTCACTTTTCCTCGCATTTTTTAATTCCTCAGCAAATTATAGAAGATTCTAGTATATTCTCATTAGCACTTTAACTAAAAAATTCTAGAACCTTTAATAGTTTACTTCCTCATTATCTTAACTCCTTAGTTCCTCTAACCTATAACATAAATTTGAGAAACACAATTCCAAAAACTTCTCTTTACACAGGTTGGGCTTTTTAATTGGCCTATAGGCCAAAATTTTAGATTTAGGCACAAATAATATGTGCCGCATACAGTTAGTTTGAGCCAAATACATAACTAGTTATATGAATATGTTAACCCACTTTACTTCTTTTCCATTTTTCTAAAAATACCTATTCAACCTTCTCATTTCAAATTGCCTACAAAGCTTATTTTAAAATTTCAATTCCTAAAGAATTTTACTTTACCTATAGTTTTGTTTCTTCAAAAATCAAAACACCCATTCAAATTTCTACTACCTTCCTAAAATATTAATACACATTGCATCTTCTTTACCAAACTTTTTTTTAATCACCATCTCTTGCTTCCTCTTCAAAATAGTTCACCCATTTTTCTTTCAAATTCAAATTCCTTGACAAATTCACTTACCCATCATTTAGTTTCTTCAAATATCAAAAGGCCCATATCAATTTTGCCAATTTTCTCACTAACTTAAGGCAAATAAAAACCTATAATCTTTTTAAAAAAAAATTCAATTTCTTTAAATACCAAATTCCTTCACAAATTCACTTACTCATCATTCAATTTCCTTAACAACTCTCATGAGGAATTTAACCAATTTGCCTCAATTTCATTGTAAAAATGATGATGATAAAATTTTGCAAAGCTTATATGTAATATTTCATGTCTCACAAACTATTTTGGTATAAATATTAAATGTGGTCACTTATTTCTATAACCTTTGTAAAATCTTTTAAGAAAATAATATTTTACTAGTTCTCGCTATATTAATTACTTAAATATGCTTTTTCTGTTTATTACCACCTTGATTCCTAAGGCAAATTTTGCAATTTTGTATAATTTTGCACCTTTTATTTAAAATTAACTTGTGAAATATTTTACTTAAGGAATCTCATGAGGACTGCTAAAAAATATTATCATTTCATGCCAACCTCATCCTCTATCATCTCACCTCTTTTTACCTTGATTTGTCTAACATTTCAAGCTAAATATAAATAAAATGATTTGTTTGCTTAATTTGACCAAATCAACTTCATTTCCTCAAGGCTGTTTTCAAACAAATGGCATTCTTTAACAAGTATCACACCTTAGAAATTCACTTTGCTTTATACACGACTCATAATATTTACGTTAGCATTCTAGGTACCTTGTGGACTTGCTAGCATCTCCATATGGCAGTTTTAACACTTAATGGCTTTAAATGATGCGCAAAGCTCATTCTCAAGCTATATCCATTAGCCATTCTTCCATGTGCTTGTTTTACATTATTACTTTAGTTTGCTAGCATGATTCTAATATTGCATTATTCTCATAAAAATGAAATTACTTAGTTTTATCTTGAGGATTTGCTTTGTATTTCCTTGATATTCTTTCCATTAGCTATAGCCTTTAATTTTTTAAAGAAAAAATATTTAATCCTTTGGCTATTAAAATTACTGGATCATCACCAACTCCTACATCACTTATCGCAACACACGTTCACCACAATCATACATTACTCATAAAAAAAGCATCCAATTTTCAACCATTATACTCTTGAAATATCATCAACACATTATTATTCATAGCACTTATTCACACACAAAATAAAGTAGCAAATAAATATTAACGAACAAAAACTCACAAAATTTAAACTTTATTTATTTAAAGTAGTGGCTATTAAATTAACTTTCAAACTCAAAAAGTAAAATATTACCACTATATATTAAGTGGAAATTTTTTGGCTAAAGGCTAGTTACTTATTCATTCACTTCGCCTTCATTTCTCACATATTGGAAAATATATATTTTTTCAACTTCACCTTCTTTGATACTCTTCTGGGAGGTTATTGAAAAAGACCAAAAATTAGGCTTTGACATGGATGATGTATTCAACTACTTCTTTGTTTAGACTTAGTATTTTAGTATAGTCCCATGCAAAATAATCTCTCCCTGAACTCAATGTTATAGTTAAATCCACCATAAAAAAGACTGAGGGATTTTTTGCTATGAACAATAATCTTAATTAGTAAAACCACTATTGCATTGATTATCTCTTTTGTGAAAGTCAAAATAAAAATGTCAATTATGATTGGCTTTTTCATCTCCATAGATAACTTTTTAAAAATCACCTTTTTAGGTTAATCTAGTCTAGTGGTTTGGATTTCTATGTCTCTAAAGTGATCCTCCATGCCAATCAAAGATGTTGCCTTTGAGTATTCTGAATCTCAATGATATCTTCCTCAACCTCCTGCATCATGAACTTTTGATATAGTCATAAAGATATAACACATTCAAAAAGAATATCCAACGTAAAGCTACTACCAATGAACTTCTCTTTATTTGAAATTGAATCTTATATAACTTTACACCTAAATTTGGATTTGACCTTTGAACCTCCTAATCCTTCTGCCTTCTTTTGAGCTCTTTTTATCTTTAAAACCTCCTCTTTTGTGAAAACTTCTTGGACTCCACCCTATGCCATTGCTTGCTTAGTGGAACCGATAATGGTACCACAAATCTTTATCTCCTATTGAATCTTGGAAAGATGCTTTCATTCTTTTTTGGCCTGGACCTGTTATTACTCTTAAAATTATTCAGTGCAGGTGGTCTTCTATATGATGTTATGGAGCTAGTCTCTACTAGCTTTTGGACTTATTTGGTTTACTGTTAGAAGATTGAACATGGGCCTTAAAGTCATATTTTGCAGAAGGTTGGCTAAAAATATCCCACACCACCTCTTCTTTCTTTTTGATTTTCTTCTTTAAGTTGACTAATGTTCTTATATCTACATTAATAGAATTAATTATTGCCATTAATGGAAAAAGATCCTCCTCAATAAGCATTGCTTTTTTCTCTTCTCTATTCAAGTATTCTCCACTCTTGGGGCTAATGAAGAGACAAATAGGCATGAGGAACCATCATTTGACCTTGAGGAATTTATATTTGGCCCTAGAGAATTGGTGTTTGGCATTGAGGAATTGCTTATTCCTTATAAAGAATATTCCTCCTCGGGCTTTGCACTTGGCCTTGAGAATTTGGTGCTTAACTTTGAGAAATTTGTATGTGGGCTTAAGGTATAGTATTTCACCTTGAGGAAGTGGTATTTGGCCCTAACGAACATTGCCTTTAATCCTTTCCCTTTCTAAATAACCTCCTAATCATACATACTAAGTTAGGCACTTGAATTTGTTTTGCTACCATTACTATGAGTTAGGATTTCATCAGTGTTTTTGTTAGCAAATGAATGTCTAAGTTCTTTCTGATGCTGAATCATCACTTTTGAGAGAGAATCTTGACTTCTTTGCCTCACAATTGCTTCATTCAATTTGGCAAATGAATTCATTATTTATTGAAACAATCTCTTAAACAATATTGTTGATTTGTTTTTTTCTACTTCTAAATCTAATTATCTTATTAGAATGTGTCCCATCGAGCATGCCAAAAGATTATTACTCTAATTTTTAGCAAACCATATTCAATCGAGTGTGAGCGTGCGAGAGGAATTGCTTCCTGAATAAGAAGCTGATTTTATTTGACAAGAATGTGAGTTTTCAAGGACTTTTACCACAATTTATTTGGTTTTCAATGTGAATTTTTGTAAATTTGAGAGAATATTGAAAAAGAAAAATTTTTAATACTTGGCTAAATTGAAGAACCTGAAATTTTATAACAAGAAAATATTTTTAAACTTGAAAAAATAAAGTTTAGATAAGAAAGCTAACAAATATGAAATACTGAAATTAGAAATATTAAAAAAGTTTGTTGTAATTGTTGATGATGATTAGTCTTAGATTGATGATTTTTTTTTATTGATTGGTTGTCTTTCTTCTTGCTTTTAAACCAACTTCATCAATTTCCTTCAATTAATGTCAGCTATTTAATCTTCATTTTCTTTATTTAATGGTCATTTTTTCTTAACTTTTTTATTTCCTCAATAAAATTTAGAAGATTCAAGTATATTCTCCGTTAGCACTTCAACTGATAAATTCCAGAACCTTCAATAGTTTACTTCCTCAAAACCTCAACTCTTCAATTCCTATAATCTATAACATAAAATTGAGAAACACAATTCATGAGACTTCTCCTTACATGGGTTGGACTTTGTAATTGGCTTATGGGCCAAAATTTTAAATTTGGGCACAAAAATATTTCTTTGAAAATTTTGTCAAATTTTGTTGTTTTGTACTTGGTTATTGGTGTGGCCACCAGTTTACAAAGTCATTTTATAAGATAAATTTGTATTAAGCAAAGTTGTAGCCTGTATACATCTACAAGCTTTATCTAGTAATTGGGCAACATCTTCACATTTCAATTTTGATTTTTTTTTTCTATTTAAAAAAACTACCTTTTTTAGTTAAAGTTGCTCTATTTTTACTATTGGATATGATCATTCAATTAATTTCTTGTATTGGTGATTAAATTTGGCAGTCTTGATAAAACTTCATAGCTTATAATTAACTTATTATCATATAATACTAATAGGGATATAAACGAGTCGAGCTGCTTGTGAGCTACTCGGAACTCTATTCAATAAAGTTCATTCGAGCTAGTATATTGAAGCTCGTTTAATAAATAAGCTGAGCTCAAACAATTCAAAACTTGACTCATGAAAGTTCACGAATAAGGTTGAATAATTAAAAGCTCTCGAGTTGCTCATAATTTTAATGTATTAATAATATGATTTTATATATATAATATATAAATTTTTATTGTAAAAAATATTTAAAAATATATTATTAGAATAAAATCATAATTTTAATTAAATATATTATAACTTATTTAGTAAATAATTTATTTTAAATTTTTTATGTATAATTTTAATTTATAATTTGCAATTTTTCAAATTTCTTTAGACTCGTTTAAGTTCGTGAACACTGAGTGACATAATGAGCATGGTTCGAGTTCGACTTGATTATAAATGAACCGAACCCAAAATAGCCAAAGCTCGACTCATTTACACCCTTAGTTGCTAATAATTAGGCAAACAATATCTGTAACAAAATCATGTAATATTTTTATTTTTTTATATGCATATTTGAATTTATAATTTGAAAAATATTAAATTCTGCAAACATAGGTCTATTTTGAGTGAGAAGCCCACTTTTGTTAAATCAAATAGGGGTTTGTAAAAATATTGTATAAGAATAGGAGAGTATGAAAGTAAACTTCGTATTTTATCCTGTAGTTTTTTCTCCATTTTAGAAAAATAGCTAGGCTAATGCCTTAATGCTGTGCGAGTGAATTGAATTGTTAAAGTTAATTATTGTGGAATAATAATTATAACATTTAGTGTTATTTTTTGTTAAAAAAAACATTCTAGATTTTTATCATAAATTGAGGAAAACCATTAGAATAAATGTGTTATCTCTACATCCAGCACACAAAGTAGAACTGTTATTATTTTTTTGTTATTGTAAATTACTGAGTATTTTTTGTCAAACCAATGTTGAGATTTTAATCATGCAAAGGTTTGTTTGAAGAATAAGTGTTTTGATTGATATAGGAACCATATTGATACTCATAACTCCAAGTTTGTTTATATTTATGTATGTAGACTTCGTGACATACAACATGTATAATTCACAATCAATTTAAATTTTCCTTACCACTTCTTCCTTGTGCTCATGTGCACCTCAATTTAAGACCTTATTAGTTTTAAATTGATTAAAGAATTAATATAAATAAAAGAACAAAAAATGTTAAGGATGTATAGAAATAGTTGAAACTTTTGAACATCACAAGTGAACTAGTTAATAGTTTGAATAATATATTTATCTACAATTACACCTCAAATTTGATAAATTCTTAAATCAGCAATCACATTAAGAAATAATTAAAATACAAATAATCAAATAAAGAGGATCAGAAATTACCTAAGAATTGTCTAAGTGCAATTTTAGTGTATTTCTCTTATATTTTTGTTGTTTGAAAAAGTGCGTTGCCTTTTTTCATCTCTAATTATATTGAGAGGGTAGTGATAACATGGTCAATGAACTCTCTTTAAGACTAGGGTCAATATCCTAATCGACATCCACCTCAGTCCTTGGACTTTCAGAAGATAACCTTTAATAGGCTTGGCCTCCTTCAATAGATAAGCTCTTGAACTTTAACCACTACAATATTATACAACCCTTCATGCTCTTCGCATCTCCATTAGCTACATATTCTCCTAAAAACACTCTCGGTAATAACCAACATCTTTTAAAAGGTCTCCAAGGAGTTGTAACTCCACAGGAAGCATATTCCACTTAGTTGATTATAATTTACTACCCACTCCCCTAAAATATCTTCTCTACTTTTCCAATCTCCTAAAATTCTCTTGTAAGTTATATAATATAGATAATCTTCCCTTAATATCTTAGTAAGGTGCATTAATTTAATATTAGATAGTTTAAGAGATATTTTCTCCTATATATACTGACAAAAGCATCAGAGTGGACATGCCAGAAATATCATCTAGTCCCATTTTAACATTCTCTATTTTACAAGAATAGCCAATCCCATTTAAAAAACTCTCTCAACCTGCATTCAAAGTTCAATTCTTGGTAAGACTCTTAGAAAACAAATTATCATCGGTGTGGTGAGCATAAAATTTTGGGATAATAGTCTGATTTATTATCAACTATTTTCAAATTTTCTATTTAATTTTATCCTTTAAATCATAACAATTTATCATATGAATTTTTCGATTTGTTCAATTCTATCTAATTTTCTATTAAAAATCTAAATGTAATTTTAAAAATTACGATAAAATCCTTTTAAAGTTCAATTACCTACTTAAACCTTTTTTTTTTTTTCATTTTCACAAAAAAAAAAAAAAAAAAAACTAAATCACAGAATACCTAATTGAGGAGTTTGTTTAAAAACTGAAATGATTTTTAAAATTCCTTAATGAGTGTATTAAATAAAAATAAAATTATTTACAAAATTAAATTTAATGTGTTTACTTTCAAATTTTAAATTTTTAAATTTGTGAAATTAGTTATAATTAAATAAAATTCTAATAAAATAACTTAAATTTACAAATTATTTCAATGTCATTATATATTTGTTTTAAAAATAAAAAGCTCTAATTTTTATCATCTTTATTTTCTAAAACACTTTTATTCTTTTATCGTATTACTACTTAATGGTGTAATATTTTGTTAGATTGATATTTTAATCAAATAAAATAGTAATTTGTATTCTAATTTTGTATCAAATAGAATATTATATGATATAATAAAAAATTTATTTCAAGTGAATTTTATAAAATATCAGTTTAAATCATACATATAAAATCAATTGTAAATGAATTCTATTTAAATATTTTAGAAATACGATAAATTTGTTGGTGAAATTGAAATAAATCTTATTGCACTTATATAATTCATTTGCAAATAAATTTTAGAAAATTTTATTTTAAATAATTTTTTTTATCATATAATATCTTATTTGATATAAAATTAGAATTCAATTTAATATTTTATTTGATAAAAATATCAATTTCACTAAATATTACACTATGAAGTAGCAATATAATAAAGGAATAAAAACATTAGAAAATAAAAATGATACAAATTAGAACTTTTTATTTTCATGACAATTATAGATATAATTACTTTGCAATAATTTTTATGTTTAATCTATTTCATTAGAATTTTATTTTTAATTATAACTAATTTCACAAATTTAAAATTTAAAATTTGAAAATAAACACATTAAATTTAATTTTATAAATAAATTATATAATATTTTTTGAAAATTTATTTATATTTAAATTAAGTAATTTTAAAAATTATTTTAGCTTTTAAATAAACTTATTTTTATTATAAAAATGAAAAAAGCCCTAAGCAGGTAATTAAATTTTAAAAGAATATTATCATAATTTTTAATATTATATTTAGATCCTTTGTAGAAAATTAAATAGAATTGAAACAAATTGAAAAATTCATATGATAAATTGATACAATTTAAAGGATATGATTAAATACAAAATTTAAGTATAGTTGAGGATAAATGAGATTATTTTCCCTAAAAGTTTCCTTTTCTCTCGTTTCCTAGAATTTTTCCACTATGGAAGATACTTCTCTTAACAAAGAAAATATCCACCCTGATTGATCCACCAATCATAGGACAAAACAAGTTCATGCTTGCTATTTTGCATCATTTTTAATATTTTATATAAAAGTTTCATTTTTACATTTAAAGTTTGTATTTTTACACTAAAAATTATATTTTTGCATAATTTCTACAATTTGTTTTGCATTTTTATGTAAAAATAGCATTTTTTGTGTGTGTAAAATTTGTATTTTTACATTAAAAATTTCACTCTTACATTATTGTCATCATTTTTGGCATTTTTGTGAAAATTGTATTTTTCATGTGAAGTTCTTATTTTTTGTGTAAAAATTACATTTTTAGGCCATTTCTTTCATTTTTGCTATCTTTATTTAGAAATTGTATTTTTCAAGTCAATCTTGCACTTCATATTAAGGCAGCACCTTTAGGATAAATTTTATATTTTTACATCATCATTGAAATTTTTGTAATTTTCCATATAAAACTAAAATCTTTCATATCAAATTGCATTTTTAGATTAAAAGTTGTATTTTTATTTTATTTATTGCATTTTCATTTTTTTCATGTAAAAAAGCATTTTTAGATTAAAGTTTCCATTTTTATTTTCATTCTTTGCATTTTATAATTCTCTTAATATAAAGTTTGCATCTTTTTATCATTTTAGGCATTTTTATTTCATTTTTGATTTTTAAGTTGCATTGCACATTTAAATTTTGCATTTTTATCACATGATCTATATTTTCATGACATCATTATCATAAAAAAAACACCATGGCAGTAAAAAAAAAAATCATTTTCACATCACAAAGTATTATTTTAACATAATCTTTCACTTCTAATAAATTTTTGTGTTAAATTTTTAATTTTGGCATCAAGCATGTATTTTGCTAACTTTCATTAAACTTGGCACTTTTACATTTGGCATTCCCATAGTTTATAGTTCACATCCCTATGCATATTTTTAGGTCCTTTGTATTATTTATTTATTTAATTTATTCATAATTTTATTTAATTGTTTATTCGTTTGTGAAATTAAATTGTCATTCATTTGTTCAATATATGATTTAATGCTCTTACTTGATATTATTTGATGGATGTTTTATGATGCTCTGTGATGGTTTGTAGAAGGGTGTATGATAAGAATGAATAGTCTAACAAACTTCTTAGATTTAGGATTGGATTTTTTTTTGTGCTATTTTCTTTCTTTCGGATGTATTTATTAGGAATGATCAAAATTTTGTATCCTTAATCCTTTTTTTTTCTATGTTGTGGTGAATGGCTATTTTGTGTGTATTGTGTGCTTATAGTGAATTTTGTAGATGTTTCGCATTATACATGCCATCATGGAACAAAAACCAGGGTCCTACCAAGCTTTTGCACGTTAACTGAATCGAAACTCTGTCCATTTTATTTAGAGAATTTCAAATGATTATGCATCCTCTATTGTGGTTCTTGCATTACTTTAGAGTTGTTGGGACTATGTGAAAAGTGTTCGATGCTAGGTATTCGCTACCGTGCGTGCTCACGTATGCGAGGAACATAAAATTATGAATGACTAGGTGTCACTATGTTGCTCACATGGATCCAACGAGTCTATTGTACTGTGATGATAATGCCACAGTCTTCCAACACCTCTAATAGAAACTACTTGAACCAAGAGCCTTACCTAACCCATTACCTCCTTACTTAGACACTAACCTCTATTGCCATTACCACCCGATTCCTGGCCATTGAACTGATGTTTGCATTACCTTTAAAACCTACCAAGACCTCATTAACTTAAGAAAAATAGAAGATCCTAAGACAAGACCCAATGTGATGACAAAACCACTCCCAAATTACCGAAATATGCCACCTCCACCTAGAACCAACACCATCTTATATGGGTTGCCTAAGAAGCAAGTTGATGGGTTAATCTATGAGATCTGAGAGTCTAAAGAAGAGAAGATAGCTAAAGAAGAGATAAAATTCCTAATGTTACAAGAATTTAAGCTTTTGATACTCTGTACAAGGTAATCTTTTTTAAAGTATCAAGAAGTAGTTTGTCAAGATAAAATACTTCCAATTGAACAAGTGTGCAAACTTTAGAATATTGACTCTGATTCAAGCAGTGAAAAAGATTAAAATCTAGATACGTATAGCTATTAGGGTCCTTTTGGGAAGCTATTCTCTTATTTTCCCTAAATATGTTCCCTTATAAAAGTAACAAGATAGGAAGAAAATAGTGCAGTCATTCCTCCTTAAAAAGCCATTATATATGAAGGTTTGCTTGAGTCTGAATAAGACTTGGAGGATTATGTCTTGGCCGTTAATAAATGCCAATTTAATGGATTTATTATAGTGGTTAATGTATGGTATGAATTTGATGGAGATGATAAGGTGGTAGAATAGCAAGCTGTAACTGAGTTCGAGATTGACATATGATAAGAGAAAGATGATAAAGAGATCTTATTTATGGGAGAAGATATGTTCAAACTGATCAATGAGAAAGACACAGAACATAAAGAAGAAGAGTTAGGATCTAAATAAATTGAGATAAAGCCAGTCAACCCTCCAGCTCGAGATAGGAAAGCCCATCAGTCTTTAGAAAAAGAAAGGGTAATCAACTATGTAACACAAAGTAGAAGTGTGCATTAGCCCCCTAAAAGAGAAAAGGACAAGAAAACAATGACAAAAGAAAAGGAAGTAATCACAAAAGGAGAATCTTCTAAGATAGCTGAAGAACAGGATGTAATACTTAAGGTAGCTCAAAAGAATTTAGGCTTAAGCATTAAGGATTTATTAATGGCATCCAAAAAGCTTTGTGATGCACTTATACGAGCTTTGGATAACTTAAAAATCTCCATTGATATCTCTCCAAATGATATGATTGCCTCTCCAGCCAAAACTTAAGCCAATGTTATTACTTTTTGTGATGATAATTTACTTATAGAAGGTAGGGTGCACAATAATCCTCTCTTCATCTAAGTAGTTGTCAAGGTAAAACATACATCTTGCATTATGGTGGATGATGGTTCAACCATCAATGTTTGCCCTCTTAAACTCTTGCATAAGTTTAGGGTTAACCTATCTAAACTAAAAGGCTCTGACTTGATCATTCAAACTTATGATGATTCTAAAAAGCAAGTCTTGGGAATCTTCAAAGCTATTGTCATTGCAGGATAAATTGAATTTGTAGTTAACTTTACTATTTTGGATATTCCTTTAACCTTTGCTTTACTCTTGGGACACCTATGGTTCCAGCCTTTAGGAGGCATTCCTTCTACTTTTCATCAGAAGATCAAGTTTCCTCTTAATGTTAAAATGGTGACTATTCCAGCTGAGACTAACAATATCATTACTTGTTTGAATGTTGTTCCATCTAGATTCCAAGTATCAATGATACATGAAGATTGAGTTGATCTCAAGATTTCTTTGATGATGAAGAATATGAACTATCTATTTGGAGCTGGACTAAGTAAGACATATATGGGAGTCCTTGAGTTCCCTAACTTTCTAGGATAGACGAACAAACACGGTTTGAATTATAATCATAAAATTGGTAAGGACTCTAAGAAAAATGTCTTTGTAAGAGAGAAGGCAACTAAGCAATATGTTGGCCAGTCTGAGAAATGATGGCATCATTAAGTTAGGTTTTGAGATCTTCGTTGATATAGAAGACTTTACTGATGAAAAGGAAGACTTGAGATACTTGAAGAGACACTGAGGAGCAAATTGCACAGCTTATTAAGAACCTAAAAAAGGAAGCTGAAGCTACTACATGTGCTAATGTTTTTGCCATTATCGAGTCTAGCATAGAGAGTCTTATTATTGATGATGTGTTTTCTGATGATGACATTTGTACTTATGGTCTATTTGAGTCTAATGATGTACTAAACTATAAAGTTAATGCAATAAAATCTAACTTTGCCTATTGGTTTGATGTGTTTGCTGATGGTAGTGTGCATTGTGTTAATCCATATATGAGCATATTTGACATTCATTCTATTTGCACTGAACCATTTAATACTGGTACGAAAATTGAACCTCGCTGTTTAAATATTTCAAAAGATTTTACCCCTAGGGAGAGGAGATAATTTGAAAGAATATTGAAAAAATACTCAAAAGTATTTACTTGGACATATGATGATATGCTGGCCATCAATAGAGATATAGCATAACACTACATTTCGATCAAGGAAGAGTATAAGCCAATCAAGTAGAAACTTTAAAGGATGAGACCAAAGTGGATAGAATTAGTGAGAGAGGATATAGCTAAGCATATTAAAGCTAGCTTTCTAGAGGTGGTTAGTTACACTAGGTAGTTAGCAAATGTAGTTCCAGTACCGAAGAAAATAGAAGAGTAAGAGTCTGTGTGGACTACCGAGACTTGAATAAAGCTTGCATAAAGAATGATTTCTTATTACCTAATATCGATATCCTAATAGATCATGCAACTTTAGTAGTACTATTGAGCACAATAGATGGGTTTTATAGGTACAATCAGGTCATAATGGCATTAATGGATAAGCTAAAACTGCTTTCATTACGGAATGAGGGATCTACTATTATAAGGTCATGCCTTTTGACTTGAGGAATGCTGGAGCAACTTACAAAAGAATGGCTACATCAATGTTCCATAACATGATGCATAAGAAAATATAACAGATTGTGGATGATATGATAGTGAAGTCCGATACAAAAGAAAGGCACATTGAAGCTTTGGAAAAGTTCTTATAGAGGGCATAAAAGTATAATTTGAGACTAATCCTAAAGAAGTGCGTGTTAAGAGAAACTTCAACAAAGGTATTGGGATTTATGATGAGTTAGAGAGAAATTAAAGTTGACCTAAACAAGGTAAAACTAATAAAAAAATGTTGACTCTAAAAATAGAAAAGGAAATTATAGGGGTTTCTTAGGCAAGATACAGTTCATCAGCTGGTTCATTGTGAAGTTGACAACTTTGTGCCCATCTTCAAGTTTTTACAAAAGAATTAGCTAATAGTATGGAATTAGTAGTGTTAGATTGCTTTTGATAAGATAAAAGAATACTAGATCAATCCTTCAGTCTTGAAGTCTCTAAGACTCGGTGGCCCTTTAATACTGTATTTAGCCAATGAAGGAAATACTATAGGAGCAATGCTAGTCCAAGAGGGAGAAGGAAGAGTTGAACATATTTTCTATTATTTGAGCAAGAAGATGTTGCCATATGAATAAAATTACTATCCAATTGAAAAGATCTATCTAGTTATAGTTTTGGGTGATGAAAAAGTTAAGACATTACTTCTAATCTTACAAGATCCAAAAAGTCTCAAAAATGGATCTGATGAAGTACCTTTATAAAGCACCTTCTCTAATAGACAAGTTGGCCAAGTGGTTAGTACTTTTGAAAGAATTTAATGTCAATTATCTCATTAAAAAGATAATGAAAGGAAATGTAGTTGCAAAGTTTCTAGCCTTGAATTCGATTAACGATGATAAAGAAATTGAGCTAGACTTTCTTAATAATATAAGCATAGCAATCGAGGTGCAAGGATGACAAATGTATTTTAATAGAGCTATTAATAAGTTTGGAGCTGAAGTTAGAGTAATTCTCATGACATTAGAATGAGAGGTAATTTTTATAGCTAAAGGATTTAATTTCAAGACAATAAATAATGAGCTAGAATATGAAATATATGCATTGGGTATGAAGCTCTGATGGCTTTGGGAGTTTTGGAAGTTGAGATAAAAGGAGATTTGATGCTCATAATAATTTAAACAATTGAGGAATGGGACATGAAAAACCCTAATTTGAGGCCCTATAGAGAGTGCCTTCATGGATTAGCCCGAACCTTTTGAAGATGGAAATTCATCCATTTACTAAGTAGTCATAATCAAATGGCGGATGCGTTAGCTTCCCTGGAATTGGTATGGGAAGTTCCAACCAAAATTTCTATAAAGCCCTTAATTATAATAGAGTCGAAGTAGCCATGCTACAAGCAAGCAGTTTTTATGAAAGTGAGAGTGGATAAAAAGCCTTGATATTATGATATTCAAAGGTATGTAAATAAAAGGGAGTATCCTGATGGTGCCAGTAAGAAGGATAAGACAATGCTAAAAAAATTGGCTATGGATTTCTTTTCACATTAGGGAGTCTTATAAAAGGGAACCTCTAATGGAATGCAACTCAGATGTTTTACTGAAGAAGAGGTAAAGAAAGTGGTAGAGGAAGTAATATAGGAGTGTATGGACTGCATATGAATGAGAAAGTGTTGGCTAGAAAAATCATGAGATTAGGATTATTTCATATGACTATAGTTCAGAATTTTACTAGATATATGAGAAGGTGTCATAAATGCTAGATACATGGGAATGTTAGTTACTTGCCGCTAATAAAGTTACACATGATGTCATTACCTTAGTATTTCATAGCTTGTGGTCTAGATTTATTAGAAAAATTTATACAATGGCCTTGAATGGAAACCGATACATTTTAGTGGCAATAGATTACTTTACAAAGTGGGTCGAGGTTGAGTCATTCTCCAAACTTGGGAGTGCAGTTCTAAAGTGAAGTCAGGGAATTGCTAAAAGGGTGTAAGGTGGAGCACCATAAGTCGCCACCTTATAGACCACAAGTAAATAGTGCAGTTAAAGTAATAAATAAGAACATCAAAAAGATTTTTACTAATATGGCAATGACTCATAAAGATTAGGCAGACTTATTACCATATGCCATTTAGGGTTATCAAACCGTGATAAGAACCACAATAAAAGCCACACCTTACTCTTTGGTACATGGATCAAAAGTTGAAAGCCACACCTTACTCCTTAGTATATGGATCAGAAGTTGTCTTGCTAGTAAAAGTAAAAATGAAGTCACTATGGGTTGTGATGGAAGCAGAGATACCAAAAGCAAAATGGGATAAATATAGCTATGAACAATTGACTCTAATCAACAATGACAGGCTAAGGGCATTACAATATACCTAAATTTATCAAAGGTGCATTGCCAATGCATTCAATAAGAAAGTCAAACTTGCAGACATCACAGTGGGAGATTAGGTTCTAAAACACACCAAGCAAATCATTCTAGATTCAAGAGGAAAGTTCAAGCCAAACTAGAAAGGTCTATATTTGGTAAAGGTGGTACTATCAAAGGGAGTAGTTAAGCTAATGGATTTTAAAGAAAATGAGTTCTCTAAACCAATTAATATGGATCGTCTCAGGCGATACTATATCTAAAAGAAAGAAAAGCTTAATCAGAAAACTTGAAAGGGCTAGTTAAGGCAAAATGAGCAGTAAAATTCTTAGTTAGAAAATCAGAGAGGGTTAGCTAAAGACAAGAGTACTATGCTTTTAAAATAGTTTAAAAATAAGCATGCCATTCAAAAGAAGGTGACTTAAGAAAAAAAGGATAAAATAAAATAAAATGAGATAGGGTGTATAGCTAAATAAGCAGTAGACTGCTTGTGAGGGTGTATACTTGAAGAAGCAATAGACTCCTTTGTGAAGTGAGTGCATCTTCTCAAGCGCACATCATCAAGACCCTGGATGGTCTCACTCAGAATAAGTTAAAAATGAGTATCATATATAGCTAGAATATGATAGGGAATCAATCGCCTCATTAGAGTAATGAGAGCATTGAGAGCATATGGGCTCAAATCCAAAAACACAGATCCTTAACCTGATTAATCAAAGTCCATGACAATGAGCATTGTATCCTTACTAGTAATAGGTGCCCAACCCACTATCACGTTGAACTCCTCATATAAGGAATATAACTTCTAACAATTAAAGCAGAAGACATGCTCTTAGGGATCCCAAAATGATGTGGCTGCTTGTAGAAAGTTGTAATCGAGCTAGAGATGCTAGAGAATCCTGAAGCATAAGTTCTTGAATAGCTTTAGACTCCTCCAATTAGCCTGAAAGAGACCCTAAAAGTAGCCCCTCAACCCTCATAGACTAGCATCCATCATGATACCTACAAAAGTGTCAAAGTCAAAAAAGCCCCAAAAATAGCAAAAACATCTAAAAATTCACCAAAATAAATACTAGCCCTAAAAATAAAGCCAAATGACATACAACATCTGCTTACCTAACCAAATACCCAAAATACTCACCAGATAGCTCTCAAACCTCTCAAAACTAACTCTAGAGACTTTAAGTGATCTTATAAACCACTCGACACAAATTTATAAAACCCATATGAGCCCTATAGACATATACCTATTGGCATTGGCGCACACCTATGAAACTCAAGGACATGCACCCTTGAAACATAGGCATGTGCTTATGGATTATACCTCCAACAGTTCCTTTCCTTATTTTACCTTCAAGGCATATTACAGGCGCATGTTGATGGTCAATAAAAGTGAAATTGATGACTAAGAGTCGGATGAGCCAAATATAAAAGTGTAGACAATCATATGAAGAAAAAGGATAAAAAATTAGTAAAAAATTAAGGCATCTCATATATGTGAATCAATATGCAACACATCACAATAATGTATAAGTGTCTGGTATATAGAAAAGTTCATGTACAAGAGATATTTCAAGTACATCAATCATGTACAAGAGATATTTCAAGTGCATCAATCATGTACAAGAGATATTTCAAGTACATCAATACATAAAAGGCTTTCTCAGTTCACTCATTGTCCTAGTCCTCCCTAAAATACTAGTCACCGTAGCCATTGCCACTAGGACCTGCTTCAATGTATCATAAGCACATCTCACAGAGCTGGTACTCTAAGTCTTTAATTTGGCTCTTATATCCCTACATATCATCTCGATATGCCTAAGTTTGAGTCTCATACTGGGAGATTTAAGTCTGCAACTACGCCTAATGATCCTGTCAGCTCTATGCCTTATTGAGATACTATCTTTCTATTAAATTTTTTCATGCATTAGTATTTCATACAATCAACAGTATATAAATTAAAAAATAAATAATAAACTAAGTTAAATCATACCGAGGCATCGACTGTGGACTTTATATAAAATCTCTAAAGGTCCAAAGTATTTCATTAGAGTTGCTTCGTGATAGTCCTTAGAACCTGGTCTAGTGAAACAGAATTTATAAGAAATCAACATAAAAAGATAAATTAAAGCACCAAAAAAAAAAAAAAAGACATACGCACATACGTGATGTCTAAAAGTACAAAGCTCGTGGAGGTATAGTTAAATAGAGGTAGGTCCCTGAAGTATGAGTGAGTCCACATTCTGCACTACTAGGGAAAAAGGACGGTTAAAGTCGCCCAAGACCATGCCACCAGAAGATAAAGAGGGACCTAGAGCCAACATAGAAGGTCCCGTACCACCTGAAAGAAATGTCACGGGGACAGTAATAGAAGCAACAGTAGAGACAATGTTCCAAGCATCAACTGACCTAGCAGCAGTAACACACACATTTTTTCGACAAATGTTGCACAGTATAATAGGATATGTAAACTAAAATGCACCAATAACTAACATGTTTTCTTATTTTTCAGAAATAGGCATAATCATTAAACAAGCACCACCGTAGGAAGTGATATTTGCTACAGTAGGGTCCCCCATCTTAGTACCAACTATATCAATCAACTTTAAAAGGCTCCATACAATATATGGGACTAAGGGAGGCTCCAAAAAGAGTGAGCTATCAAACTTGCTGATAGCCCTTGCTTGCTTGGCTCTAGAGAGAGATTGGCTAGTGAACATTCTCTCTAGCAGAAGTAATGAACTCTCTTGCCTAATCCATATGGCTAGTTCAGGACACGCTCCCTATGGTACCATGTGCAGTCGACGGGAATCTTGAATAGAATTCTTTGACCATTACAGAATAAGATCATCCTCAAGATGTTAGGAAGTATGCTGATTTTAATGGCCCACCATCGATGCTCAATCTGTAAAATTTAAGTAAACAAAGTAAGACAAGAAGGAAAAGAGGAAAAGAAATAGCATAAGTGGGAGACAACATATACTACATCAAGTGTCAATGATTTAAGCCAAATTCTAGTAACTGCCAGATCTAGCTCTCATCTTCTCCAAGGACCCTCAATCCACATAACCAATATAGGCAAGTTGTTTATAGTCCACCTATCAATCTCAAGCTTAGGGAAGATACCTAACTTATAGGCCCAAATCTGTGAAAGAGTAGGACAAGTTAATATCTCTTGGGTTATATGAAGGTATAAAGATCAAAGGTTAGCAAAAGGTTGAGAACTCACATCAATAATTATCGACATGCCACACACCCTCGAGCCACCTCTAAATATATCATGTAGTCCATAATATAATTACCCAAGTGCTAATGATCCCCAATTATACTAAAGGAGGTAGTCCAAGTCCCTCAGTAATAGCAGAATCCTTGCCACAGTGATGTTATATACATTCAAAAACATAAATCCATTGAGAAGAATAAAGAAAAAGCACATGGCTAACTGATTAATTCTATACGCTCCGGCCACTATCACTCTGGTATAACACTTGATGATAGTGGTGTACAAGGCCCGACTCTTACAGCCATCCTTGAAAATGGTATTAAAACCAAATAGCTCTAAAGCCAATTCGACAAGGTGCACAAGCACCTTGAATGGGACCCTCACCCTAATAAAGGATAGTTTGGTGATGGCTATGAAATCTAATGGCATAATTGTTATCTCACTAAATTTGAAATGAAACGTGTGGATGAAGTTAGACCATCGATCCACTAAAGAAATCAAAGCAGGATTGCTCGTCTTGATTTGACATTTGTAACCAACAAAGCTCGCTAGCAAGCCATCAAAGTCTAGGATCGAGATGTGAGCACTCATGACTCACCTCTAAAGGGAGTCCCCCATATAGGGTAGCAATAACAGCCAAACTAGTAGAGAAACGGAAGCTAGGCATAGCCTACAAAGCGATGCCAAGCAAAGTGAAATAGACACAATCCATATAAAAATGTTGATTAATTGGTTAATTAATTAGGCAATCAATTAATTAATCAATTAATGATATTACACAATAAGTGTTTGAACATTCCTGTTCCTCATGTTATTTATCCATTTATTCATTTGTCTAATCCACACATCAATTAATGACACTAACTATTTGCATTTATTTTATCATGTAGGAATCTCTAGAATTAGAAAAAAGTAACTCAACCTAAATGCCTAGTCAATAAATTAATAAACCTTAATTATAAGGATAGTTTTCTAGATTTAAATTTTCCTAAATTAATAATGTACTAGTCTAACCTAATTTGTTTTAAAAATATGCAGGAATAAAAGACAACCTAGAAATATAAGGAAATGAAAGAGCAAAGAAAAGAATACCTGTTGCTGATGAGTCATCCATTGATGCGACACTATGTCACGAATGAGAAGCACATGTCCCCCCTCAATAACACCTCGAATACTGTGTAAGATACGAGCAAGTTGCCCAGTACTACGAACTAGCTACTCCTCAGTAGCAATTACAACAATACTTTTTTGCTTCATCCATCAACTCCTCTATATAAAAGGAAAATCTCAAAGATGATCTAGCCATAGCTTTACTGTCAGGGAAATTCAAAGAAAACCTAAGCTAGAGATATAGTGGGAATGTCAATTACAATATCCCGGTCTTAAGATTAACTAACCTATAATAGTTAATAGGGTTAGAAAATAAGTTTTAAGGACTTATTAGATTATTTAGGAATACTTTAAGAACTAATTGGTTATTTTGCTTTTAAAAAAAAGGAAGAGCACTGTAGCATCTCCTCCTTCCCAAGCTTTCTTCTTGTTTTCATGGCTTCTTCATCATTTTTTCTTCTTTCTTTCCTTTCTTTCATTTTCATTCTCTACTCAAATTCTTTCAAGAAAATAACATCAATTTCTCCTTAAGTTCTTATTTCAAATTAAGATTTTGTTGCATTCAAATACTTGAGGTAAGTAAATTCATTTATTTTATTTATAAACTTTTAAATTTTTTATTAGAATTTCATATTTTGATATTTTAACTAATTTAGAGCTTTAGTTAGACTAGAATAGACTCTCTGTAAGTGTTTTTCTTGTTTGGATGTTGTTTTGGTGTTGGCTTTTGGTGAATTTGCATAAAAATAGAGGTTTTTGGATGTTGCAGTTCCTCTGTTACTCAATCAAGTGATGCCTCAATGTTGAGGAGGCACCTCAGTGAGCTGAGGAGACACCTCAGTGCGCTGAAGAGGTGCCTTAGCAGCCTTTTGATGCCTCTAGACCTTTTTAGAAGCTTTCTCAGACCATTTTTAGGGTTATAACCCATACCAACCTACCATATATTAACTAGTTTGAGTAGAATTTAGATAAAAAGCTCATAATCTTATGTTTTGATTCTTAAATGTTAGGATTAGAACCTGTCAAAGCTGTAGAGGCTAGGTCAGGTCCAGCCAACTAGATCTTAGTTCAACAAGCTTAGCTGAGTAACTAAAGATATAAATTTAGTTTTTGAAATTATATGTATACAATTATTGAAGAATAGAAAATGTTTCTCTATGATTTAATTGTTGTTTACTTACAAATAGTATTCTATTAAATATTTTGTCACTATTATTATTTTATATAATTACTTAGTTTATGTAGCAGAAATTGGGAACATAGTAATATATATATATATATATGTCACGGATATAGCCAAAGCAATTTTAAGCAAAACGATGTTGGCTATTATTATTTTATATAATGATTATTCTCAACAGTATATTGATAATAGTAGCAGCTAAAGGTGCAGCTATTATGATTTATTAGCAATTTGATAAATGTGAATATTTTGATTGATAACAAATCTATACACTCGTGATATGTATCCTTTAGATTACACCATGATGACTGGTTGCTTATCTCAGCAATATTACTTAGTAACTGTCTTTGGGACAATGCTTGGTTGTACATATAGCCTTGAGGGCATACAATCGGGTGGTTAGCCTTTTGGGGGTAGCTCTACGCATACATACGACAAGCATTATATATACACTTAGGCTACTAGCATCATTATTGTGCCTAATATGTCAGCAAATTAGTATAATCTGTTGGTTACACATTTAATAAGTGTATGGATTAAGATTATTTTGAATGTTCTATCAGTTTAATAGTAATTGTGTAGCTATATTGACGTAATATTTTAGTTATCAGCGAATTAGCTTTTTAATAAATCATTAGTATGACTTCAGCAGTTTTATAAATTTTAGAAACATAGTTCTTATATATATATTTATATTGTTATTACAGAAAATAGTTAATATTCCTGATTATTTTTATTTTATCCACTCACTGAGTATTTTTGTACTCACCTCTTTTTATTTAAAAATTTTTCAGATCCTTTGGAGTATTAGTAATAGACTGTAGGACCCAGCTTTGTTCATCTCTTTTCGAAGTCTAGGGGAGGTTGTGCTAATCATCCAGTATTTTATCTTTTTAATTGTATTTAAGATTACCTTTATATGTATCAGATGGACTTACATTTAATAGTTATATGTCACACTCGCTCCGCTAGTTGGTGAGTAGGTGCGACATACTAAAATGCTAAAAATGCTGAGCTAGTGCTAATGCTGGTAGTAGAATATAAGTCATGTCTATATTGCTAATTTCTTAAACATCAAGATGAACTTAAAATAATGCTATTATTATACATAATAAAAAAATTTTCAAGCATCCTTAAAACCCAAGTAATACAAGTCTATCAATTGTGTAATAGATTAATCTTAAAAGTACTACAAAAGTTCAGAGTCTGGATATATTGGCTCAACCTCTTCTAGACACCCGGATGGATACCAAAACAAGTCCTATAGGCTACTACTGATACTCCACTGAATCTGAAAATATTTTAAAATAAGAGTGGCGAGTATAAAAATACTCACTGAGTGGGCTAAAAATAAAATAAAGTATAGTGGGAACATTAACTATTTGCTAAAATAATTATAAAGATATAAATACAACTACCTTGAGAAATAATTATTTAGCTAATGAAATAATATAATATAATGTATGTACAAGCTAATTTTTGGTAGCTGAAATAATAATATACATTTGCTATACAATTGCTAAAAAAACTAAGAAATAACATTCATAAAAAAATGCTATCCCATACACTCATAAAAATGTAACCAAAAGATTTTGCTAAATTATTAACATAATGGATGAAATGATGACGTTGGCAGCCCATGTATATACATATTGTTGGTTATATGCATGTGTAGAGCTAAACCACCAGGTTGTACACCCCCAAGACTATAGGCATAACCAAGCGTTGTCCTCAAGACAATTACTAGATAATATTAATGACATAATCATATACATAATAATACTGCTGAGATAAAACACCAGTCATCATGGTGCAATTTAAAGAGTATATATCACAAGTGTATAAGTTTGTCTATAAAATCAAATCATTCTCATATATCAAACTGCTAAGAAAACATACTTGCTGAATTATAAAGCTGATACTTGTATATTTCTGAAATATAATCATTATAAAAATATTAAACGTATCCTTGCCTTAAATTACTTTTGTTATATCAATAATAATTATATAGGGCTGGCAATTCGTGTCGACGGGTCATAAACGGGTCGTGTCAAGACACGATAATAACACAAAAATGGCTAACCCGAACACGACCTGTTTAAGTAATCATGTCAAAACTTCAAACACGAACACGAATATGTTTAGTTAACGGGTTACACGACACGACACGTTTAGACACGTTTAACTTATACAGGTCTAAATGTGTTACGGTTACACGACATGACACGTTTAACCCATTTAACTTATATAGGTTTAAATGTGTTAGAAAACGACACGACACGTTTAACTTATACAGATTTTGATGTGTTATAGACACGATAACGACACGTTTAGACACGTTTAACTATTAAATTACAAATTAATTAAATATCACAAAAAAATTATATTAAACATAAAAAAATAAAATGTGGTACAATTTAAAATTAAATTCTAAATTAAACATCCACACAAAATCTAAGTATCATCACAATAATTTTAAATTTCATACTACATATCAAATTGTCCAAAACCAAAAAAACAAATTGTCCAAAAACACAAAAATAACAATGACCATTTAAATTTCCTTCAAACTCTTGGTTCTTCCACCTACATATACAAAGAAACAAATAATTTAATAAATAGAGGAACAACAACAGATGACAATAAAGTATCTTCTTAAAGAAATAAATTATGTAAATTCTAGCAGAAATGGATACAATGCTATTCTAAAATATAAAATAATCATACAGCATGAAGGTGTGCAATCTTGATATTTTTTCCACAGCATCAACTCCTGTTATAGTTGCTTTCATTCGAGCTAAAGGCTGAAGAAACACAAAAAAAAATAAAAATAAAAAATAACAGTTACATGTTAGCTCTGTTATGGAAGCAACAAACAACTATACATATCAGCATAAATTTCATAGTGAAATAATTTAATATATTCAAAGAGAACTGAAAAGTGATTCTAGTTCTACACGCATTTATTCCAATCATGTAAATTATCTTGCATTTATTAGTTCTTGAGCCAAAAATATTGAATAGTTGTGAGCACGATATTAGATAATTTTACCCATTGTGCAAGAAATGCTGATACATTCTATAAGGATTAAGGACTTATCAGCAATTATTGCAGAATCTTCCACATATATATACACAAAAGAGTACTCTGATAACACTTACAACCACAATTCACAAAAGAGCACTCTGATAACACTTAGAACCACAATTAAGAGAAGAGGTCAAGGCAGTGAGAATTGAGGCTGGAAATCAAGCAATAATTTGCAAAATGGACCAGGCAGTCAGTATTTTCAAGTTTGGTTGATCTTGCAAAAAACATATGAAGATTGAGAGCTTAACAATAGTCGCCAAACATTCAATACACGAATATGGTAGCTATCTTTTAAATCTTTGAAATTTTAAATCATACAAATTTTACATGAATATGCATTGAAAAAGCTTCACAGCTATATCACAAAAGTCATTCATTCAGCAAATAAAATCCTTCTGGCAAACAAAATTCCTAGACTGCAGAATAGAGCATAGAAAAACTTAATCTTAGAAGAATAACACACCTCAGAAAGATTAACATTATAAGTCTCAACTCAATTTGTTGTTGATTCAAAAATCAAAACCCTAGAAAACCAAAAGTGAGAGGAAAAAAAAAACAACAAACGCCGCTAACGGAGAGGTCAGATCTAATTTTGGTGGCTGAAAAAGGTTAGTAGAAGAAACCAGAACATCCAGGCTTCAATTCATTTACTCCAACGTCGTTCATTCTAAAACCCTAACAGAGCTTCAACTGTTGATGAAGTAGAAATTGAAATCTAAAAGGCAGAAAACTCGGGTTTCTTCATTTTCTCATGAACCAAACAGACCGAGAGAAAGAAAGAGCTTACCAGTGTTCAATCACAATGACCTTCGAATTTTCTCCGTCAGCGGTTTCCTTCTCAGCATCTTCAGCTTCTTCCTCCTTTGCGAGTTTCTGTTCGCCGTCAGCTTTGTCATGAGTGGCTTCAGGCTTGACCTTCTCCTTCTCCTTCTTGTCAGCAGCGGCCTTCCCTTTCTTCTGGTGCAGGTGCAGCAGCGGCAGTGGCGAAAGCAGAGGTTTGAAATAGAAGAGCGGCTGCGAATAAGGTTTGAGGTGGTGGGAAATAGACTTTGAGTCGGTGACTTAGGCTTAGGGCATTTTGTATAATTGATATCAAGTTCAGAACTACGTAGTTTTAACTATATAATTTTATTTAGTTTAGTTAGATACATATTAGGTTAGGTATTTATTATATAAAATATTTATTATTAATTTTAATATTAATTTAATAAAATGGACATGAAGGATAATTATATTAATAGTATATTTTATTTATTACATATAGTTTATATGAAATTATTATCCTAATAAATAATTTTTGACATATGCTATTATTCAATTAATAATAATTACTGGTTTCCTAAAAAAAAAAAAAATTTACTGGTATTAAGTAGTAACATATGCTATTATTCAAATAAACATGTATAATTCTATTACCATATGCTATTAATACAATTAAGATTACTATCTTACATTAAATATATATAATTCTATTGGAGATGACAGCAATATTAACACATAGCAAGTTCAAGTATATATATATATATATATATATATATATATATTTATATTAACACAACACAATTGACAATATATATCTTTAATTAGTACTAATACTTAGTATGATACTGTTTTCCTTATAGTTAATTTACAAAAACTATTCACTAAGTATTTTAGCTATTATTCACATTCAATAGTTTGTAATCTTAGAGTTAGTAGTTGATTGATAAAATTCAACATTTTGATTATTCTCTCACTAAGTATTTTAGCTATCATCGACATTCAATAGTTTGTAATCTTAGTTGTTGATTTATAAAATTCAATAATTTGATTATTCTCAGTATTAAT